>OZ012740.1:137547606-137721162 GCA_963859935.3 Lathyrus sativus | reverse complement strand
ACCAGATGCAATAAATAAATATATATAATATATATATATATATATATATATATATATATATATATATATATTTATATAAATACACTAATACATTTCCAATCATTATTTTCAATTCATCATATAAAGATGACAATGCACTCACAGAGACCGACACCTCGACCCTATGCAGCTACAACCACGGTACCGACTCATTCGTCTGTCAGATTCTCTTAGGATTCACTCTTCTCACACTTATACGGTTACACTATAACTCATCAGATTCTCCTAGGAATCACTATATAACCGTCGCATCAAGCGAGGTTCTGCAAATCCTCCAAGGGATCAAAATATAACCATCGCATCAAGCGAGGTTCTGCAAATCCTCCAAGGGATCAAATATAACCATCGCATCAAGCGAGGTTCCGCAAATCCTCCAAGGGATCAAACATAACCATCGCATCAAGCGAGGTTCTGCAAATCCTCCAAGGGATAAAATATAACCATCGCATCAAGCGAGGTTCCGCAAATCCTCCAAGGGATCAAATATAACCATCGCATCAAGCGAGGTTCTGCAAATCCTCCAAGGGATCAAATATAACCATCGCATCAAGCGAGGTTCTGCAAATCCTCCAAGGGATCAAATATAACCATCGCATCAAGCGAGGTTCCGCAAATCCTCCAAGGGATCAAATATAACCATCGCATCAAGAGAGGTTCTGCAAATCCTCCAAGGGATCAAATATAACCATCGCATCAAGCGAGGTTCCGCAAATCCTCCAAGGGATCAAATATAACTAACATCATACACCGCAATGTATACTACATGACACGTTCATCAGTCATGTCCAAACGTTATGCATTTTTAATCGAATTAAACAATGCACGAATTTGCCCAAACGGCTACAATTACTAACCTAGGATTCACGTCAATCGGTTACCCACAGTACGTCATGAACCATCACTCCAGCTTCTGAATTAAGTAAGGGTTGATCGCAATTGGAACCCCAAGCTACAACAGCACCCAACAGCAGAGAAGACTCATTCTGCTACGTTCGCTGTACGCTCGCCTAGCGAGCTGCTAGCGAACGTTCGCCACCTTCTCGCCTAGCAAACTGCTAGCGAGCAACAACAGAAGCTACAGACTTCGTTCGCTACCTCATTTGCCACAGCGAACCCCCAGCGAGTCCTTCGCTACTCCATTCGCTGCCAGCGAAGGAGACCAAAACACCATTGTCCCAAGTCTGAGACCGTTCGCTATGCACTCACCTAGCGAGATGCTAGCGAACACTCGCGACATGCTCGCTAGCGAGCTGCTAGCGAGTGACTGCGGACTGAACTTTCTCCCACTGTTCAGAATCCAAACACCCGATGAAATCTCCCGATAAATCCCAACTCGTTTCCAGTAGCCTTAGTCTAATATTCCTCGACTAAATTCTACCACTTATTCTCATTTTCAATCATTAAAACTCGGTTTCTACCGATCGAATCAATTTCGACCTAAAATGGAAGTTTATAGAAAACTCTCCAAAACTCTACCCGATCAACCATACACATGCATAACCATACATATTGATTAAGGTAGTAAGATTTAACACCCTTACCTTGGATTAATCGAAGCTTTGAGTTGTTCTTGATGATTCCACTCTTTTCCTCTTCTTCTTCTCTTTTCTCTTCCTTTTTCCTTTTTCTCCCTTTCTTTCTATCCTTTTCTTTTCTTTTCTCCTTTACTCTTATATCTTTTCTTTCTATTTCTATTCTTTATATTTCTTTCCATTCTATTTCCTCCAATATACCTATTATTCCAATCAATTTCCATAAATCATCCACTTAACCATTAATTGAGACTGTCCGAAATATTTCCCACTAAACTTTCCAAAACTCTACAAATGATAAAATAGCATAATATGTAGACTTAACATATTATCACACTATCCCATAATTAAAATAATTCCAATAACTAAATTAATTAGTTAAACCGAAATTGGGCTGTTACAACTCTCCCCCACTTTAGGAATTTTCGTCCTCGAAAATGTTATCTGATTCAGTCAACTCGGGATGTGACTCACGCATCCCAATCTTCCCAATCCGATTCCATCTAGTTGATTCTTCCCAAATACCTTTACCAAGACAATCCTTCTTTCCTCGAAGTTGCCTCAGTATTCAAATTCTCTCTCACTCACACACCATCCATCCGGATTGATGCGCTTCCTCAGCTTAGACACGCGAACACATCGTGTAATTTCCTTTAGTGACAGCGGTGAAACAATCTAACATGTTATTCCCCATGCTTCCGCTGCACTACTCTGATACAGTTACAACGAGTCATGGTGTGCTTCCGAGACTTCAAGCTCGACTACACCAGTTACTATCGTAACTCTCCAAACACGTCTTTTCTTGGGTCCTCTAATCTCTTCAGTCGTCTTTTGCACAAACCTCAGGTCCGAGTACAACACTCTCGCCTGAATCATATTAATACAAATGAGCCTTACACCTCCTGCCATACAAGGCTTCAGATTCCCATCCGACACAATATTCGGTGATACTACATACGGTCTTTATCACTTCGGTGATATCCATCACAACTAGTTCCAAAATAGAATGATTAATCTTCTTTGACAGGAAACAGGGTCAATCCAGTCATTCCATCCAGAATCTCATCAACAAAATCATATTCTCACATCCTTCGGAAAACCCCACGTAAAATCCATGGAATTACCCTCTGATCTCAACTCTGGAATATACAACGATCACATTAGACCTATCAATCTCAAACGTTCATTCTTCGACTCTCGACAAGTCACACCAGCACATACAACTACTGCTTTCTCCATCTGTGGCTACCAAAATAATTCTTTCAAAATACTCTCATCCAATCCCCTCATTCTCATATTTACCAGAAGCAATATATATATATATATATATATATATATATATATATATATATATATATATATATATATATATATATATATATATATATATATATATATATATATATATATATATATATATATATATATATATATATATATATATATATATATATATATATATATATATATATATATATATATATATATATATATATATATATATATATATATATATATATATATATATATATATATATATATATATATATATATATATATATATATATATATATATATATATATATATATATATATATATATACATACACTAATACATTTCCAAGCATTATTTTCAATTCATCATATGAAGATGACAATGCACTCACAGAGACCGACACCTCGACCCTATGCAGCTACAACCACGGTACTGACTCATTCGTCCGTCAGATTCTCTTAGGATTCACTCCTCTCACACTTATACGGTTACACTATAACTCATCAGATTCTCCTAGGAATAACTATATAACCGTCGCATCAAGCGAGGTTCTGCAAATCCTCCAAGGGATCAAATATAACCATCGCATCAAGCGAGTTTCTGCAAATCCTCCAAGGGATCAAATATAACCATCGCATCAAGCGAGGTTCCGCAAATCCTCCAAGGGATCAAATATAACCATCGCATCAAGCGAGGTTCCTCAAATCCTCCAAGGGATCAAATATAACCATCGCATCAAGCGAGGTTCTGCAAATCCTCCAAGGGATCAAATATAACCATCGCATCAAGTGAGGTTCCGCAAATCCTCCAAGGGATCAAATATAACCATCGCATCAAGCGAGGTTCTGCAAATCCTCCAAGGGATCAAATATAACTAACATCATACACCGCAATGTATACTACATGACACGTTCATCATTCATGTCCTAACGTTATGCATTTTTAATCGAATTAAACAATGCACGAAATTGCCCAAACGGCTACAATTCCTAACCTAGGATTCACACCAATCGATTACCCACAGTACGTCATGAACCATCACTCCAGCTTTTGAATCAAGTAAGGGTCGATCGCAATCGGAACCCCAAGCTACAACAACACCCAACAGTAGAGAAGACTCATTCTGCTACGTTCGCTACACGCTCGCCTAGCGAGCTGCTACTGAACGTTCGCCACCTTCTCACCTAGCAAACTGCTAGTGAGCAAGAACAGAAGCTACAGACTTCGTTCGCTACCTCGTTCGCCACAGCGAACCCCCAGCGAGTCCTTCGCTAATCCATTCGCTGCCAGCGAAGGAGACAAAAACACCACTGTCCCAAGTATGGGACCGTTCACTACGCACTCACCTAGCGAGATGCTAGCGAACACTCGCGACTTGCTCGCCTAGCGAGCTGCTAGCGAGTGACTGCAGACTGAACTTTCTCCCACTGTTCAGAATCCAAACACCCGATGAAATCTCCCGATAAATCCCAACTCGTTTCCAGTAGCCTTAGTCTAACATTCCTCGACTAAATTCTACCACTTATTCTCATTTTCAATCATTAAAACTCGGTTTCTACCGATCGAATCAATTTCGACCTAAAATGGAAATTTATAGAAAACTCTCCAAAACTCTACCCGATCAACCATACACATGCATAACCATACATATTGATTAAGGTAGTAAGATTTCACACCCTTAGCTTGGATTAATCGAAGCTTTGAGTTGTTCTTGATGATTCCACTCTTTTCCTCTTTTTCTTCTCTTTTCTCTTCCTTTTTCCTTCTTCTCCCTTTCTTTCTATCCTTTTCTTTTCTTTTCTCCTTTACTCTTATATCTTTTCTTTCTATTTCTATTCTTTATATTTCTTTCCATTCTATTTCCTCCAATATACCTATTATTCCAATCAATTTCCATAAATCATCCACTTAACCATTAATTGAGACTGTCCGAAATATTTCCCACTAAACTTTCCAAAACTCTACAAATGATAAAATAGCATAATATGTAGACTTAACATATTATCACACTATCCCATAATTAAAATAATTCTAATAACTAAATTAATTAGTTAAACCGAAATTGGGCTGTTACAGTTTGCCAATTATTTGTGATTATCCGGAAGTTTTCCTAATGAGATAAGTGATTTACCGCCGGAACGTGAAGTGGAGTTTACGATCAACCTAGTTCCTGGAACTAGTTTGGTAGCGATGGCTCCATATCATATGTCCACACCGGAATCGAAGAAGTTAAAGAATCAACTTGAAGATCTTCTTGAGGAGAGGTTCTTTTGTTCAAGTGTGTCACTGTGGGGTGCACCAATTTTGTTAGTTAAGAAGTAAGAAGGTTCCGTGAGGCTTTGTGTGGATTATAGAGAATTGAACAAGGTGACTATCAAGAATAAGTGTCCACTTCCAAGGATTGATGGTTTGATGGATCAGTTGATTGTTGCAAGTGTGTTCAGTAAGATAGATTTGTGATTTGGGTATCATCAAATTTGTGTGAAGGCTGAAGATATTCAGAAGACTGCTTTTAAAACAAGGTGTTACGGTTAGAATATGATATCAAATTATTCATTAATTTGAATCGCATCTTTAGTTCACAACCGATCTTTGATTTATCCGAAGGAAAAGGTTAAATGAAGGAAAAGCTATTTTTGCATTGTAAACAATGCGGGGAAAGATCTAGGTAAGGGGTTGGTTAAGCTTAGGGAAGGTACTAGCACCCTAAGCTTCTATAGTACTCTACAGGAACCTTTTGTTTAAAATTTACTATTTTCTTTAATTATTTGCTTTAAGTATATACTGAGCTAAGGGATATAAATTAAAAAGAAAGACCTAAGGGTTAGTCCTAAGTTTACTCGGCAAGATTTGCATCTTGTGCCTACGTATCCTGGGTAGGGAATGGAATCAGAGTAATCGTAGTTCCCCTCAAAATAGAGGTTAGAAACTTCTTGACTGTGGTCAAGGCTTCAAAGGGGAGTAAGCATTTCTTAAGGAAGCGTTCACGGGGAGTCTTGAAATTCCTATTTCTACGTTGTAATTGTTGAATTGAAATTAGGGTTGAAATTAGGTATTCCACGGCGGGAACCCTAAAGCGGAGTACGGCGACTCCTTGACCTAATGCTAGGGTAAAGGGTATATTTGTCCATGGCGGGATGCCTAGGTAAATTAGGGTTTGAAAAAGTCAAAGGTTAGGGTTATTGACTCGGCGGTCAAACTACTAGACCTAATCATTCAGAAGGACGCTAACGGTACATGAAATGCGAACAACGAATATTATAATATGGTAGCATTATAATACGAAAATAAAGAAAGCTGTAAAGAAAAACATCGTGACGATCACTCGCGTAAATTACAAAATCCAAAAAATTGAAAGAATAAATAATTGGGACGATGGCCTCGCATAATTACAAACCGAAAATGAAAATACAGCCAAATGAGAAAATAGTAACCACACGCAACAAGAAGAGAGGAAAGTCAGATGACCATGAGTGGGAAAATTAGAGTGAAAATTAGAGTGAACATCCTAATGTTTTGAAACTTAAAAAAATAGATAATGTTAGAAAGGTTAGGAATTTTATTAAGGAAAAAGAAGGTTTTAGTTTTGTTTTAATTAAGAAAAACGTTTTAAAAATTTTCATTTTTAATTTTAAAATGGGTTTATTTGGTTAATTTCAATTTTGTTAATAAAGTTAGAATTAAATTTTTATTTTTATAGTTAAGTACCTAAAAATCTTAAATTTTAATAAAAAAATGTTTTTTAAGTTTTTAAAAAAAGGTTTTAAGTTCAATTTATACAAAATAAGAAACTTTAAGTTTTTAAAAAAGATTTTTAGTTTTAATTAACAAAGGATTTTTTTTTAATTTTAATTACAAAGGAAGAGTTTTTAAATGATTTAAAAATTGTTTTATTAATTCACTTATTAAAATAGAACAAAAACAAATAACCTAATTAATACAATAAAATAAAATAATAATATAAAAAAACAAACGAATTAAAAGGGGGGGCGCGGACTCCTTGACTTCATTTAGCTAGGTTTTTCTTTTAAACTTTATCTTCTTCTTCTTCATGCATGCCGGCGGCGCGCCATTGTTGGCGTGAAGCTTTCCTTCTTCTTGTTTTTGCATGTCGGTTCCGTCTTCTCCCTCTGATGAATTCGACGGTTCCTGAAAAACACAAATAAAAAAACCTGTTAATCCGGATTACTCACCCTCTTGATGCGGGTTGGAAGTGATCTGGGTAGACGGTGGTTAGTGAGCGGTGATGTTTAGCATTGAGCTCGTTGTTGCTTTGCGGTTTCAAAACGGTTGGCCCCCAGGTTTGCATGCGAAGGTGTTCGTCGATGATTGCGGCTGATGATGATGGAAGTCTAAGGCTATGGTGTTAGGATGCCCGTCGATGATGCTTGGCTGGTGTTCAAACCCTTGTAGATCCCGCCGCCGCTTGTCCGTTTGTTTCTTTGACGATGACGATGGTTCTTCTGTCGCTGATGGGTTTATGATTTATTCCTCTTCTTCTTTCGTTTTCTGGATGGGTGATGATCTCTGATGAGTCTAGGGTTCCCCTTGCCGTTTGAGGGTGGATGAGGATCTCTGATGAATCTAGGGTTCCCCATGTTCTGAAATCTTCTGATGGTTTTATATGCCTTGGATTTGTGGGCTTGATCTGTTATTCTGAAAACGGAGGAACCCGGGTTTGTTGCTGCCATTTGAAAATTTTGTTTTAGGTTATTATTTTTCCCAAGACTTGTTGGCTGGCTTGATGCGAATTTCACGGTTTGTTAGCTTGCGAAAATGTTGTCTGTTGGCATGCGTTTGATTCACTTTCAGTTCATAAATTTTCGAAACTTCGTTGGTGGGCTGTTTGATCCGTTGAAACTGAGATTTTTCAGAACAATTGTTGTTAAGGCTTGTTTGGCAAACCCTTTTTCCTGAAAAACACTTTTTTAAATAAGTGTTATTCTAATAAGCACTTTTTGGATAAGCACTTTTTGCAAACCAGCTTTTTACAAAAAGAACTTTTATCTTTCTCTCTCTCTCTGGTTGCCTCAGGATATAAGAACGGAATGCTGCCGATTTTAGCTTTTTGGTCGGACACAAAGTCGAGAGCCGGTTTCGGAGTAATCCGTTACCCTTCCGGCACGCCCGATGATAAAAATATTCTGAGGGTGTCGGGACGCAAAACTAACTGATTAAATTGTCGTTTACTATTTTGCATGTTCGAACAAACCGAAAGCTCGGAAAAAGTCGAAGAAATCGAAAGACTTTAGGATTTTTTAGGAATTTTAAGAAAAGTGTAATTGTAAAGTTATTTGTTTTTTTAATGGAAATGTAAATTGATTTTGGTTAAATGAAATGGAAAATTATTATTCAAAATGCATGTTTTTTATTATTTTCTTTTTTTTTTAAATGAAATGAATAAATAAATTAGAAAAATGAAATAAGATCAAATTAAAAAAATCAAAATAAATTTATTTAAAAATGAGAACAATATTAAGAATTATTAAAAAAGGAAGTGGAAACAATATTTAGAATAAAACAAAATTATAAAAAAAATGCACTGCAAATAAGAATTGAAATGACATAGAATTGAAAATGAAATGAAAATGAAATTACGAAATGAAATAAAATTGATTTAAAATAAAATGAAAATGAAATGAAATTCTATATTTTTTATTCATTCAAAATTCATCCAATTTATCCGACTAATCCCGTCTCCGACATAACTTCTGATTAAACCTTCTGGCACTTCAAATGAGCAACCTTATCCGAATAAATCTAAATTGTCTAATTAAACTCAATTGATCATATTCTCCGGCCAATTTCAATCCAACAACTGGAATCAACTTAATTTGAACAACTCAAATCCTCCACAATCAAACCATTCCAACTACACCTCGGCCCTGACTCACGTCAACAATGTCCAACGGCTCAAATTTCCTGACTACAGCTCAAAATTCGTAGATGACAGCCGGTTGCAAACAAATGACCATTTTGCCCTTCGTCAGTCAAAGAGCACCCAGTGTGATCTTTCCTGCAAAATCAACAAACTACATAAACCTGTTAGTGATTAGTTAAATGCAATGCAAATGTGAAATGAAATGAACCTAGTAATCTCAGGGAAAATTTTGGGGTATTACACAAGGTATGGACATTATGAGTATTTTGTGATGCCATTTGGTGTGACTAATGCACCATGTGTATTTATGGAGTATATGAACATGATTTTCCATCCTTATTTGGACAAGTTTGTGGTTATGTTCATTGATGATATTTTGATATATTCGAAGAGTAAAGAGGATCATGTTGAGCATTTGAAAATTGTGTTATCAGTGTTGAAAGAGAAGCAGTTGTATGCAAAATTGTCAAAGTGTGAGTTTTGGTTGAAGGAAGTGAGTTTCCTTGGTCATGTGATCTCGAGTAGAGTTATTGCGGTTGATATGTCGAAGGTTGAAGCTATATCGCAATGGGAAGCTCCAAAACCTGTTTTTGAGATTAGAAGTTTTCTTGGGTTGGCAGATTATTATCAAAAAATCATTGAAGGATTTTTCCAAGTTATCTTTGCCATTGACGTAGTGGACTAGGAAGGTTCGAGCTTTTGAGAAGGCTGACAGCAGCTCATGTTTTCATTTTTCCGAATCCAGCAGAACCATTATTTTATATTGTGATGCTTCGTTGATGGGATGGGGAGGTGTGCTAATGCAACATTAGAAAGTTTTAGCTTATGCTTCAAGGTAACTTAAAGTGCATGAGAGGAATTATCTAACGCAGGATTTATAGTTGGTTGTTGTTGTGTTTGTGTCAAAGCTTTGGAGGATTTATTTGTTTGGTTCGAGATTTGAGATGTTTAGTCATCATAAGAGTTTGAAGTATTTCTTTGATAAAAAAGAATTGAATGCGAGGCAAAGGTGATGATTGGGACTTCTGAAGGATTATGGTTTTGGTTTGAATTACCATTCGGATAAAGCAAGCGTGGTAGCTGATGCATTGAGTATGAAATCTTTGCATATACCGATGATGATGGTAAAAGAGTTAGAACTGATTGAGCAATTTCGTGATATCAGTTTGGTTTGTGAAGAGACTTCTTATAGAGTTAAGCTTGGTATGTTGAAGCTTACTAGTGGTATTCTTGATGAGATTCGAGAAGGTCAGAAATCTGTTTTGAGATGGTAGATCGGTTAAATTTGAGGAATCAAAGTCGAAGAGCTAATTTTCGGATTAATGAAAATGGTATCATGAGATGTCGTGATAAAGTTTGTGTTCCAGATATTGTTGAGTTGAAAAGAGTATTCTTGAGGAAGGACATAGAATTAGATTGAGTATCCATCCCGGTGCTACGAAGAGGTACCAGGATTTGAGGAAATTGTTTTGGTGGCCAGGGATGAAGAAAGAAGTGGATGAGTTTGTGTATGCTGGTTAGACTTGTCAGAAGTCGAATATTGAATATCAAAGACCGTTGGGTCTGATGCAACCGTTGAATATTCCTGAGTGGAAATGGGATAATATTTCCATGGATTCTGTGTCAGGTCTACCGAGGACTTTGAAGGGATATGATTCAATTTGGGTGATTGTTGATAGATTGACCAAATCGGCTCATAATATACCGATGAAGATCAAGTATTCATTGCAGAAGTTGGCCGAATTGTATATTGATGAGATTGTGAAACTGCATGATATTCCTTCAAGTATTGTGTCTTATAGAGATCTGAGGTTCATATCATGGTTCTGGGAGAGTTTGCAGAAAAATTTTGGTTCTAAGCTGAGGATGAGTTCTACCTATCATCCGCAGACGGGTGGATAGAGAAAGAGAACTATCCAGTCTTTAGAGGATTTATTGAGAGCTTGTGTGTTGGATTAAGGTGGATTGTGGGATAGTCATTTTTAGTTGATTGAGTTTACCTACAATAACGTTTATCATTCTAGTATTGGAATGACACTGTATGAGGCATTGTATGGTAGGATATGTAGGACTCCTTTGTGTTGGTATGAGTCAGGCGAGAGTGTTATGCTTGGACCTGAGATTGTTCACCAGACGACTGAAAAGATCAAGGGGATCCAAGAAGAGATGAAAGTTTCGCAGAGTCGTCAGAAGAATTACAATGACAAGAGGAGAAAAGCACTTGAGTTTCAAGAGGGAGATTGTCGCTTCCGCGAAAATAAGGTGCCGGCAAAACAGAAGAGTCGCCACCTTTTGTTATTTATCCCTCAGAGCGGGAAAGGAAACGATCGGAAAAACCTGACGAAAAGGTATAAGACAAGGTCGTCGCAACCGTTTTCTGGGTTCGGGAGTCGGTTACGCAAGGGGAAGGTATTAGCACCCCTCACGTCCGTCGTACTCGACGGGATCCACGCTTGTTGTGTTTACTGGACGAGTTGGTTTATCTATCTACCTATCAAGGCTGGCTTAAACATAAAAGAAAATGACTCAGCAAAGTGTCGCACTTTATGCCTATGTATTCTCATCAGAGAATGAGAAATCAGAGTCAACGTAGTTCGCCCTACGGGTTACGAATGGGGGAAGGTGGCTCGCCAATACATCAGTATTGTGCCTACGTACTCTCAACAGGCATGAGAGATCAGAGCTTACGTAGTTCGGGATAATACGGATTACGGGAATTCAAATTCATCTGTTTTATCGAGTAGGGTTAAACAACAGTTCCAGCAGTTAGGGACAAAGCCTGTTTGCGGTGGCGCTGAAGTTTAACGACACTCTTTTCTTCAGAAAAGCTTCCTTTGAATTATGGGCCCACGGGGCAAAAAGGTTTGAAGTTTGTTTCTGTCTTTTACGAAAGAACTGTTTTTTATGGATGTTTGCAATTTCAATCTCACTAAAGACTATGACTTGAGAGTGAATGCGTCGCATGTCACCCAAAGGGTGCCATACTAAAAATCCAAGTTGTCGAAAAGAAACTCTCCGACAACCCTTTCTCAGATAGCTTAAGGCTCGTAACGTACGACATCAGTTAACCTTTATTACTGTATTTTAATTTGTTTTGAGATGAGAAAAGAATAGGCTCAACTAAAGGGAGACTATCAAGTCCTAATGTTGTCATGCCAAGGATTCATCCTATAGTGGAGGTTTGAAACAGGGAACTCCTAGAAGTTATCATGCATAGGTTTCAACCTAAAGTTCTAATCATCACTTCCTTATCAAAGGGAGTGAGATTCCTAAGGGATCATGTCAATGATAAACAGAAACAGATAAAGCATCAGCTTAAAAAGTAAACGGTGAATGACTGTAATATGCATGCAATGCAAGTGAGGGAGGACATGTGTGTGGGGCAGCAGCCTCCACAAACTCATCTCAACCTCAAGCCAGAATGAATAACAGTAATCATACTGAGGACATAACAACATGCTATCAAGCAAAATACAGTAAACTACAATCATACAGAAGAAATGAAATAAAATGGAATGCTATCAAGCAAAATAAACCACTTGGGCAAGGGAGCTGGGCTCTACCGACTACCTGTAAGCAAAGCCATACAGTAACAATACAAGCATAGGGAGCAACTCAACCTCTAGTGCAATCATGCTCCTAGATTAAAGTCAGTCTGGTCATGGACTTATTCTAATGCATCAAGCAAGTCAAACAAGGCACATCAGCACTACAGAAAAGAAAACAGACAAGAAAGCAACAGATCAACAACTCTCTCTCAATTCCAAGCCTTAGCTCTTCTAACAGCAATTCAGTCTTCAGACTTCAATCTCCCTTCAAGGATATCATCTTCACTGGCAAATACCAATTTGCTTCCCCAGGTTTCAACCCTTCAACATAAGTTTCAACTTAATCTTCTTCTTCAAGCTTCAGCTTTCTAGTCAACTCCACCCTCAGGCTTTGCTCTTAACCACAAGGGTCAACTTGATTCCTTCAGGCTCTCCAAGCTTCAATGTAAGTATCAACTTCCTTTAGTACTCAAGCCTCAGCTCCACTCTCAATCTCAACTGAATCCTCTTCATAAGTATCAACTCAGTCTTCAAGCTTCAGCTCTCTTACTTTACTAGTTTCAACTTGGTCTTCTCTTTCTACAAGCTTCAGCTTCGCAGAGTAGTCTTCAATCACTTAGAAGTGTCAACTTCATTCTTCAATCTTCTTCAAGCAAGGAACTCCTCATTCTTCACTCAATCTCAATTGGATCTTCAAGTATCAACCTGTTCTTCTTGCTTTCCAAGCCTCAACAGCAATGGCAATGCTCAAGGAATCATCATCTTCCCCACTCTTCAGTGAAGCCCTTATCTTCAAACTCAAGTCCAACATCTTTCAAAATACTCAAACCAGTAGATGATTGATTTAACAGGATGAGAGGAAATGATAAACAACTTACTGACAACCAAAGGAAGCCTGTAAGGGTTCATCATTATGAGAGACTGGTTCCCTCAAAGTTCTACTTCCCAGATAAAGCCACTCATCCTTCCAAAGGAGGGATGTGAATATCTGAGAAGGACTTTTAGTCATTGGGAAGAATGGAAGCACAAGAGGCTTTCCATGTTTGTGAAAGAAATCATTCTAACTACAAGGCTCTCCCTATGTCCTATCTCCTAATCTTCATCAGACACCTGCAGGCACCAACAAATCCAAAGCTCCTAGCAACTTCAAGCCACTTAAAGCATCCTCACCTTGTCTTCAATCTCAATTAAAGGCAAACCAAGCACAAACCCTAATCTAAGGGAACTAAATGAGTTAAACTAGTTGAATTAGTAAATTAAGATCACCTAAAACCTAGCACTAAAGTCAGTCCTAACTAAAATACTAGAATCAATTGTAAAATCCTACAAAAATTACTATGGGAACCTAGGTCAATCATGACTCTATCAAATTAGTTTCAAAGATCAAATCATCAAATTGGACCTAGAACTAAAATCTACACTCTAAGGTATCAACCTAAAACCCTAAAAAGGAAGTCTCTAAATATCAATCTAGAAAGCATACCTATTTTCATCACAAAAATGTAAGAAAATTACTATGGGATCATACACATCTAACCTAATCACAAACAAAAAATTAGGCCAAGAATCATCACTATGAGATCACACAAAATTCTACAAAAATATGCATCAAACATGAACATTTTAATATCAATTAAAATACAAAATTCCAATTAAATCAGAAATTAAATGAAATGAAAATATTTTTTTTCTAAAACATAAAAGACTCAATCATGAGTAATATGCAAAAAGAATGGATTTGATTGGATTAATATTCAATTAGTTATGAATTTTCCAAGAATCATGAATTAAATGGAAATTAAAATGAAATCCACCAAAAATGAATAAAGACACGGTGCAAATAGAAATCATTTTCAGTTAAAATTCTAGGTTGGGCTTGCTGGGGGGTGTGGATAACACTCAAATTACTAAGCCCAAAGCGCCAAATAAATGAAACGCATCGTTTCATCAGAAACTCTTCACAAGCCAGAATTAAAACAAATCCGTTGGATCAGCTTCTAGTCAATGGTCAGACCAAGATCCAATGGTGTAAACTTCATCTTTTCCATTTCAAAGCTCTGAGCTTCGCGTCCAGATCCGGCCACCGCCGATGGAGCTCCGTTATCTTCCCCAACCCTAGTTCTTCCTAGAGGCCTCCAATCCAAGAGGTCAAAACATGAAACACACTCCAAATCTTGCCACGAACTCAATCATGCCATTAGTTTCTTCTGAAACCCCAAGAATCATCATCTCCCAATCTCAACCGAAAATGGTGATCTTCCTATTTTGTCTCTAATTCAGCAATTAACCATCTGAAAACCATCCTAGGCCATTCTACAACTAATCTAGCACCCTAATTCAACCTAATTCTACCTAAATCAAGCTATAGGAAGAAGGTTACAAACCTGGAAATTCTTGAATAACAGATGCACGAAATCTCCACTTCAAGCTCTCAAATCTTCTGGACACGATCACTGAACCTCCTCCTTGCTTCTGTATGCAAAAGATTCAATGGAAAGTGCTTCAATCTTGAAACACGATGCTGAGTTGCAGGTGCTGAAAACCCCTTGATCCCACACGATCTAGCCACTAATTCTTCTTGGAAATGATCTGGAATCAATCCTTGATACTCATGGAAGAAGAATCAATCAAGAAAATGGAAGGAAATGGAGGAAATTGATGAAACCGATTTCAATTGCAATCTATGAAAACTCAATTCCAAACTATGCTCAAACATTCAATGATCACCAACCTCTGCCATGGATTCATTCTAATCAATATATAGATGGAGTTTGGATGATCTAGAACCCTCTAGATCCTTCCAATGAGATTTTACACATCTCATGTCATGAGATTTTGGATCACTTATCATGCCATGCTCAATTCTGTTTGCAGCTTAAAATTCATCTCAATCTCCTTCAATTTCTCCCCTAGTGACATTTTGGAAGGGTTTAGCTTGCCAAGTTCCTTGGTCATGCCTTGATTTTGAGTTTTGCAAGTGTTGCTTAATATGCAAGTAACCATTTTCCAAAGCAAGTCCATGATTTAGACCTCAAATCAAAAATGTGGCTAAACCATTGTCTTTAAAATGTTTTCTAGAGTCAAAATGATATATTACATGCCATGGTTTGGATGTGTAGCTTGAAAATTTCAATTTCCAACTTTGACTTATTTAACTTATGCCTTCATTTTAGGTCATTTTTACCACTTTGAGCTACAAGCCTTTTCAACATCTCATGACCTCTTTACTAGCCTTAAAAAATCATTTTAAGCAAGTTTAATGTTGAAGATTTTTCCATTTGAAGCTTGGAAATAGGAGTTATGGCCTTATGCTTGAAATGACCTATAATCTCCAAATGACCAAAATGCCCTTGACTTGTTAAAGTCATAACTTGAGTTCTACAAATCCTATCAAGGACTTCTAGTACTCTCTAGAAATCTAAGAAGATAAGGAACAACATTCATGTTGACCAAAAGTTCATAGGAATCATCCTTCTTGGGCAAAAGTTTGATGCAAGTCGGGTGACTTTCAAGGCCCCAGATTCACATACCTCAGATGACCTGTAACTTGTCAAAGTCATAACTTGAGCTCTAAAAATCCTATCAAGGACTTATAGTACTCAAATTAAAGCTAAGAACAAGCTCTACAACATTCATGTTAGGGGAAAGATGAGATGACAATCACATCTTGAGCTAAACAGCCTTGAAGATAGGGGTTAAACTAGGGGATTTTACACTGTCAAGCCTTAGAAAGCCTAGCCTGAAACTTCTCAAACTCTTCAATCATGATGAGTTGACCTTGGAATCATCCTTATAACATCTCAATGTGTCACTCCATGATCACATGGCTCTCTGAGTTAGGTCTCAACCTTCTCCAAATCATTAGTTGACTTAGGGTTAACCCAGTCAAACCCTAATTACACCACTCATGGCTGAGTCTTCTTAAACTAGCACCATGACCTATCTAGGCTTCATGATGGCTTTCAAGACATCTCATAAGCTCTCTCAAGGCTTCAAGTCTTTCTTCATAGCCTCAGAATCATCTGAGAAGCTCCCCACAACTCTCAAGTTAGGAGGCACACAACCCTGGTTTCAACCACTCTTTCTGAGGATCTTTGAACTTCTCTGACAAGGATATCAACCCTTGAACACTTGAATAATATTCTTATCTAGCTTCATATCTCTTGATTGGTAGTCATCCCTCTTGATCTCCTGCGCACATGTCAATGAAATGCAAATGATAATGCTAATGTGAATGAAATGAAACATAAGCTAAGTAAAGAAATGTTGGTCAAATTTTAGGGTGCAACATCTGCCCCTATTCAAACGGCTTGAACCTGACTGGGTGAGAAGCGAACGGCTCTCAACCAATCAAGGTGCGAGACGGTTGAATACCGACAAACCCGGAAATTTGCCAACTGCACGAGTACACGATATTCTGATGGGAACAAATCTTCGAAAACTGAAATATTAGCTGCACGACAACTAGCTGGAGAATTGGTCACACGGTAACCGGTGATACATGGTCGATCATGCCGTCAGGCATCAAGATTCCTCGGGACTCGTCAGGTCAACAGTCAAGTTAATCATGCCACCGGGTATTCCAAGAGAACTTTCGGGCATCAGCCGGACTTCATCAGTAAGTCGGGAATAGAATTCTCGGTCAATCATGAACCAGTTGGGGATATCCGAACTTCTGCCATCAGGCACTCTGCATCAGCCGAGAGAACTGCTTCATTAACACAGTTGGACTTCAATCATCAAGTCTTCGAGGGAAGTTTCAACTTCGCTGTTCAGGAACCTGCTGGGGATGACGCATCTCCGCTGGGGATTCTGGAGAACTATCAAGTAACTGTGCTTTGGGGATCTAGAAATCATTATGGGTGATTCAACTCTACTGAGGACATCAAGAATCATCTTGGACAAATAATTCCACGGGGACTTCAAGAATCATCCTGAACCGATAACTCTGCTGGAGATTTCAGGAATCATCCTGAGCAGATGCTCTGCCGGGGACTCTAAGCATCAACTTGAGCAAGCAACCCTGGCGACTGCACCGGGGATTTTAAGAATCATCTTAAGCAAATGACTTTTTCGGGGGAGAATTCAAGATTCATCTTGAGCAAGCGACTCCGGTAGGGAGAATTCAAGAATCATCTCGAGCAACCGACCTGCGGAGGAACACCTGTAAAACAAGAACGGTAACGACCTAGCTCATGTTTAGTATGCATATGCTTCGGCAATGGCGCAATGTTCCACGCGGTGGAAATGCTACGCGTTTATGATAAATGCTATGCAATCACGCAAAATGTTGTGATCCCGTCGGCAAAATAAATGCTGAAGGGAGAATCCTCCTGTCAAGGAGAAAGAACCATTCTGATAGGGGAAGGAATCATCCTGCTGAGGAGAAAAAAGTCACGCCAATCTCAATCGGACTCTGTAGGGAGGTGAACTTCAGTTGAATGCTGCAGGGGAACGAAGCTCTACGAGAACCTGGACCTGCTGAGGAGAGCGATGTCAACTGCAGAAATAAACTGCACGGTATTCGCCGCTACTTCCCTGGAGATAACGGCTCCGGCGGGGGAGGGGGTTAACACAACGTCAGCTATTCACAACTCTACTGGGGAAAACCGATCATGGTCCAAACTGCTTCTAAGGCCTCGGCTCCCTTGGGGATCTGCAAACTCGGCTGGGGAAGAAGGAATCATCCTGCTTGCTAGGGAGAGTACGGCTCTGTGGGGAATCTCGATTCCGCTGGAGACTTCAGTCTTGAACTATCGAGTGCTGCACACTTCAGTGAAAGACTCAGCTGAGGAGATGCCATTCCTTCAGGATGTACTTGATTGGGGAGAGAATCCTCTCTGCTCGGGGAAACATATCAATGCTTACAATCTCACGTTCAGACTCTACGGGGAGGGACTGCTGAACTTTGCTGGAGAAGGAGGAATCATCCTGCTTGGGGAATGCATACAGCGTACTGTCTGGTACCTGCTACACCTGCAACAACGCAAACAGACAGACAAGATGCCCTTCTCAAAGGGACCTGTCAAGGTTATCATCTTGTGACAATGTTTAAGTAATTCATTGTTTCAACAATCAGCGGCCTAGGCCAGTAAGTTTATGTATGCGCATTTTGTCAAAAACATCGGCGTTCTTTTTCGCAAACAAAATAGATAAATGCTAAACAGACAAACAGAATTGCTGAATAGTATACATTTTATTGATAACGAACCCCTGAATGGGTAAAAATGTTTTACAACAGATGCAAGCTCCTGGAATGAGGAAGCCGCGCAAAAATAAAACATAAATATACATCAGTATATACAAATGTCGGCAACGAGGCGTAGACGAACACCATGAGTTGATCCCTCTATGACCCACTCGACTTCGATACTTCTCCGACGCTTCAGCTTCAGAAGAGATTGATTCAGATAAACGGCCCTCAGGTCTTCCAAACCACTAAACAAATACAGTCCACACGCGGAACGCAGTCATTTGCTTTTTTCCAAATCCCTAACTTTTGCGTGAACCGCCCTTTGCGGATTTTCAGTTCACCGGGATACCCTTTTTTGCCAAAGTCGCCCATCCGGGTTTTCGACTTTGCGGGTGTACATTTTTTCAATTTATATCCCTAATTTTTTCCCGAACCTTTTTCCTTTTTTATGGTTCGCCGGGATGCCCCATTTTTGCCTGGACTCTCTTTTTACTGTCCAGCGGGTCGCTTTCAAGCAAAGTATTTTTTAACTGCGTCCACGTTCACCGGGGATGCAAAATCTTCACCATCCATCGTGGATAACAACAAAGCTCCTCCCGAGAAGACCTTGCGGACGATGTACGGACCTTCGTAATTGGGAGTCCACTTGCCCCGGTGATTGGAGTGTGGAGGAAGAATCTTCTTCAGGACGAGATCACCCGTCTGAAAGCTTCTAGGACGCACCTTCTTATCATAAGCTTTCTTCATTCGACTTTGCTACAGACAACCATGCGCAATCGATGCTAACCTCTTCTCGTCCATCAGGCTGAGTTGGTTCAGTCGGTTCTTAATCCATTCTGCCTCGTCGAGTTTCACGTCAACCAAAACTCGTAAAGAAGGGATCTCCACTTCTAACGGCAAGACAACTTCCATACCGTACACTAAGGAGAAAGGAGTTGCCCCGGTTGATGTACGTACCGTCGTACGATAACCGTGCAGTGCAAATGACAGCATCTCGTGCCAATCTTTGTAGGTCACAACCATCTTCTGAACAATCTTCTTAATGTTCTTGTTGGCCGCTTCAACGGCGCCATTCATCTTCGGCCGGTAAGGAGATGAGTTGTGGTGTTCAATCTTGAAACTCTGGCACAGCTCCTTCATCATCTTGTTATTCAAATTTGAACCATTATCGGTAATGATCCGCTCGGGAATTCCGTAACGGCAGATGATATCCCTCTTTATGAATTTAGCCACCACCTGCTTGGTCACATTAGCATATGAGGCTGCCTCCACCCACTTGGTGAAGTAGTCGATAGCTACTAGAATGAAGCGATGACCGTTAGATGCAGTAGGCTCGATCTTGCCTATCATGTCGATGCCCCACATGGAGAACGGCCACGGGGAGGACATGACATTCACAGGGCACGGCGGCACATGAACTTTATCAGCATAAATTTGGCATTTATGACATCTCTTCGCGAATTTAAAGCAATCCGATTCCATCGTCAGCCAGTATCCTGCTCTCAGGATCTTTCTCGTTATAGCATGCCCGTCGGCGTGCGTACCAAATGTGCCTTCATGGACTTCTTCCATGAGCATACTCGCCTCTTTCTCATCTACACATCTGAGTAGCACGAGATCATGGTTTCTCTTATACAACACTCCATCAAGATTGAGATAAAATTTCCAGACAGCCTCCTCAGAGTCTTCTTATCCTGGGTTGACGCACCCGCAGGATATTCCTTAGTCATAAGGAAAGTCTAGATATCATGGAACCATGGCTTGCCGTCGGCGGCTTCCTCGATCGCAAAGACGAATGCAGGTCTATCAAGACGAGAAAGGACAATTCTTGGAGCCTCATTCCAAAAATTGACTTTATACATCGAAGCCAACGTGGCTAAGGCATCAGCCATCTGATTTTCTGCTCTGGGCACATGATGGAGTTCCACTCGATCAAAGAACGGAAGCAGCCTTCTGGCATAGTTCATGTACGGCACCAAATTCGATTGACGAGTCTCCCACTCCCCTTTAATCTGGTTGATCACAAGCGTCGAGTCACCATATACGTCTAGGTTCTTGATTCTCAAATCAATTGCCTCTTCTATACCCATGATGCATGCTTCGTACTCCGCTTCATTATTGGTGACTGGAAACGTCAGTCTCGCAGTAAACAAGATGTGGGATCCGTGGGGAGTCGTGATGATCGCCCCAATGCCACTTCCATAAGAATTAACCGCCCCGTCAAATATCAATTTCCACTGGGATTTCCTATCTGGCCCCTCGTCGGGCAACGGTTCATTGCAATCTTTTACTTTAAGAAACATGATATCCTCATCAGGGAATTCAAATTTCATCGGCTGGTAATCCTCGATCGGCTGTTCGGCAAGGTAATCAGACAATACACTTCCCTTGATGGCCTTCTGGGAAACGTACTGAATGTCATATTCCGTCAACACCATTTGCCATCTGGCAATCCTGCCCAAAAGCGCTTGCTTCTCGAAGACGTACTTGATCGGATCCATCTTCGAAATTAGCATAGTGGTGTGATTGAGCATGTACTATCGTAAATGTTTGGCAGCCCAAGCTAGTGCACAACACGTTTTCTCCAACATTGAGTAGCGAGATTCACATTCAGTGAACTTTTTACTTAAGTAGTAAATGGCATGCTCTTTTCTGCCTGTCTCATTGTGCTGACCGAGAACACACCCCATACTATTCTCAAGAACCGTCAAGTACATGATTAGTGGTCGTCCAACCACTGGGGGTATCAAGATCGGAGGCTCCTGCAGATACTACTTTATCTTGTCGAATGCCTTCTTGCAATCCTCGTTCCAGATAATCGCCTGATCTTTCTTTAACAGCTTGAACATCGGTTCACACGTGGCTGTGAGTTGAGAGATAAACCTTGCAATGTAGTTTATTCTGCCCAGGAAACCACAAACTTCTTTTTCTGTTTTTGGCACTGGCATTTCTTGTATCGCTTTTATCTTCGCAGGATCAACCTCGATGCCTCTTTCACTCACGATAAACCCCAGTAACTTTCCGGACCGTACTCCGAAAGTACACTTGTTAGGATTCAGCCTCAACCTGAACTTCCTAAGCCTCTCAAAAAGCTTCAGCAAATTGACCAGATGCCCCTCCTCCGTTTGGGACTTCGCAATCATGTCATCAACATAGACTTCAATCTCATGATGAATCATATCATGAAACAAAGTAACCATTGCTCGTTGGTAAGTGGCCCCTGCGTTCTTCAGACCGAAAGGCATTACCTTGTAACAGAATGTTCCCTAGGGAGTGATAAACGTCGTTTTCTCCATGTCCTCCAGCGCCATCTTGATCTGATTGTAACTGGAGAAGCCATCCATGAACGAAAACACGGAGAACTGGGCTGTATTGTCGACCAACACATCAATATGAGGCAGCGGGAAATCATCTTTAGGGCTCGCCCTGTTCAAATCCCGATAATCGACGCACATTCGTACCTTACCGTCCTTCTTCGGTATAGGCACTATGTTGGCGACCCACGGAGGGTAAGTAGTGACCGCTAAGAAACCAGCATCAAGCTGCTTCTGCACTTCTTCTTTGATCTTAACAACCATATCCGGTCGTGTCCTCCTAAGCTTCTGCTTAACGGGTGGACAATCTTCTCGTAGCGGCAAGTGGTGGACCACGATGTCAGTGTCAAGTCCGGGCATATCTTCATATGACCAAGCAAAGACGTCACTATACTCTCTCAGCATCTCGGCCAATCTCTGCTTGACATCACTCTGCAATGCAGCCCCTACCCTGACGTTCCTGACAAGTTCTTCAGAACCCAGATTCACAATCTCGATTTCTTCTTCGTGAGGCAGAATAACTTTCTCTTCTTGTTTCAACAAGCGAGCCAACTCTTCGGGAAGGTCTTCGTCTTCATCAATCTCTTCTTCGGCTTGATAGATCGGGCAATCGAAGTCGAAGTGAGTCGTAGAAGGTCCAGAGTCGATGTCATCTGTTATGTGGATCCTGCAATAACAAGGGTTAAGCTTAAAACAAGGATATGCAGGTTAGCACAAACCTCATTGCCATTTTGTTGTTTTTCAAAACAAATATAAAACAGGAATAACAGAGATCACAACATTTGAATACGAAGAAAAACGCCTTTTGATTTATTGATAAAATGCATGTACATAATCAAACGAGGCCCTGACAATAAAACCACTATGCCCCAGGTAAGACATAGGGTTGTACAATGATTAGAAAAAAGTAAATCATTACTCTTCGCTTGTCATCTGGATGATATCCTTGACGGACCAGTTGGTAAGGCCCTCGCCTGGCTTGCTTGGCTGGATCCAAGAGTCGAGGTCACAGTCGCTATCTCCGCTGTCTTTAAACACTGCGTTGACGCTTTCAAATATCAACCCGCCACTGGTAAACTGGATCGGCCCTTTACCTCGGGACGCACTGCTAGAAGAAGAAGCTTCATCTCCAGGAGAATATCCCAACCCGAACTTATCTTGCTTGTTAGGTATCTCCAAAATTCGCCCCCAGCCTGGGGTAGATCCGGCTTGGACAACGACCCGAGCTTCCTTGAATGAGGAGAGAGTCATCTATGGCTTTTCAGTGACTACAGGAGCTACGTCCTTCACTTTAACGGCTCCGAACGCTTGGCATAGAGTTTCGTGGATTTCTCCATCCATCTCGACATACTTAAAGGACGACAAATGGCTCACCATTATGTCTTTCTCTCCACAAACAGTTACGATGCTACCCCCGACAACATATTTGAGTTTCTGGTGCAACGTGGATGTCACGGAACCAGCAACATGGATCCACGGCCGGCCCAAGAGACAGCTGTAGGCAGGCATGATGCCCATAATATAAAAGACCGCGTCGAACGTTTCCGGCCCGACTTGGATTGGCAGGGTCACCTCCCCGAAAACATGGCGTTTGGTCCCATCGAACGCCTTCACAACCAGATCACTGGGTGTGCAAATCACTCCGCGAGTATATAACTTCATTAATGCCTTCTTCGGAAGAACATTAAGCGACGAACTCGTGTCCACCATCACGGGCGACATAATCGTTCCCCTACACTCTATCGAGATGTGCAGGGCGCTATTGTGGTTCCTCCCTTTCGGCGTCAGCTCTAGGTCAGTGAAACCTAACCCATTTCCAGCATTTACGTGGGCTACGACCTCTTCTAGCTGATTTACCGATATTTCTTGCGGTACATATGCGACGTTCAACACCTTTAGCAGCACGTTGCCGTGGGCCTCAGAACACAGCAACAAGTTCAGGATGGAAATCTTCGAGGGTGTCTGATGGAGATGATCCACAATCTTGTAGTCACTCTTTTTAATCAACTGCATAAACTCCTCGACGTCTTTAACAAGTAAATCTTTTTCTACCCCACGAGGGATCTCTTCAACGACTTTACTTTTACCTTTATCAGCCGCATCAGCTCTGACCGATTTATCCGCCACGACCTCCGGTGGTGCAAACACTCTTCCGCTGCGGTTAATACCACTGATTCCCGTAAGGTTCTCCACCGACGACCCAAACAGTTCTAGCTCTAACTTCTGCCCGTTGCAGAAGACTTCAGCCCCATAATGCCACGTGACAACATTAGTGCTCTCGAAGGGTATCGGCCCAGCTTTGGTGATAGTAATTATGGGCGGCCTGGGCGTAGAAATAGTTATCGTCTGGCGAGGGATGGTGATGGTGGCGACCTCATCATCTTGCTTCATCACTACCTCCCCTGATCCACATTCGGCCCTCCGGCTAAACTGTAAAATACCTTCAGTCATCAGACTTTGAATTCCTTCTACCAACTGTTCACATCCATCAGAACGTGTCGCACAACCCATACATAGCTCTCCGCAACCTGGAAAGAAACCCCTTTTCATCAACTTAGCTTTAACGAAGCTAAGCGGCGTCTTCAAATCTCTGACGTCAGTCAACAAGTCCGAACTCTCATCTTCGATAATGGCGTTCACTCCACCTCCCCTATGATTCGGCATGGGGTTCTTCGTGACATTTGGCACATTATCCGAGAAGTTGATGATCTTGGCATCCATCATGTCCTGCACCTTGTGCTTGAAGGCTTTGCAATTCTCTATTGTGTGGCCTGGTGCCCCTGAGTGAAACTCACAAGTTGCATTTGCGTCATAACCTGGCGGAGGTGCCCCTGTCAAGGGAGCCAAGGTTCTCTTCTGGATCAACTGTAGCTGAAGCAAAGTCTGCAATAGTTGCGCGTACGACATGGGAGGTGTCTCGAGGTGACGGCTCGACAGAGGTGCCCTATTCTGATACTTTCTGTACCCTTGCTGCTGCTGCTGCTGTGGCTGTTGAACCGCCGGGATAGTTATACTGGCCACCTGTTGGTGAGGACCTTTACCCTTCCTTCGAGCGTTGGTCACAATGCTCGTTTCTCCTTCCCGTCTTTTGCCAGCATAAGGTTTCTTTCCGCCTCCTCCAGCTGAGGATGACTCACCTTGAATTTTCCCGAGTTTGATCCCATTTTCGATGTGCTAACCCGTGATAATGAGATCTGAGAATGTTCCAGACATACCGCTGACCAATTTCTCATAGTAGACCCCTGGGAGGGTGGCTACGAACATCTGCACAAGCTCATGTTCAACCATCGGCGGCTGAACCCTGGCTGCCAATTCACGCCACCGCTAGGCGTATTCCTTAAACCCTTCGTTGTTCCTCTGTGACAGATTCTGCAGTTGGACCCGGTTCGGGGCCAAGTCGCTGTTATATTGGTAGTGGTGCACGAATGCTTCAGCAAGGTCCTTCCACGTGCGCACACTAGTAGGCTCCAGACTCATGTACCATTCGAGGGATGGCCCGGAAAGACTGTCTTGAAAGAAGTGCATCAGCAACTTCTCGTCCTCAAAATGAGCTGACATTTTCCTGTAATACAATCTCAGGTGGACGCGAGGGCAAGTGGTGCCCTTATACTTTTCAAAGTCAGGTACCTTGAACTTGGGAGGCACCTTGAAATCAGCAATCAATCCCAACTTGGACATATCAACGCCCAGGGTGTTCTGGTTCTCGATGTTTCTCATCTTATCCTCAAGTGCCTTGAACCTTAGACGTGCTTCAGCATTCAGCTCTCCTTCAGCACCTCTCTGAGAGAACACATCGTCCTAGCGGTCTTCTAACCACGGCTGAGGCCCAAAAAGATTCCAAACACCTGCATTGCCGTTGCCCAGCTCAACATTGACATTAGCTTCCAGACTCCCATTACCGACGCCCGTCGTATTGAGTCCCATGTTAGCTATCATGTTGCCATTGGCACTGCCATTCCCCCCGGTTACTGGGACACCATTATGTGGAGTTTCAACTGGTGGAGGAGTAGGCACAGTCCCGCCATGGAGTACGCCATTGCTATCGACCCTTGAAATCAGAGGCTGGACCAAGGTTCTGAGCTGATCCTGGCCATTAGCGACCGCTTGCATGAGCTCCATGAAGCGATCCATTCTTTCGCGGAGTTCCTGAACATCAGTTTGCACTTGCTCCATGATCCTGGTTTGATTAGCTCTGGTCGGATAGCGGTGAATAGGTCTCTGATCAATCCTGGAACCACCTGAAACAACCTGAAAACACAAAAGGGTTAGGAAAAAACGACAAAGTGCTTGTTATGCAAATGCTTCATGCAAATGCAAACGTGTGTTTGTGCGTTAGGGAGATCTCCCCCGATTCTAGTGCCTGAGTACCAGTGCTGATAATAAGAAGTCTGAGTCCAGTCATGGAAATAACAATCTCATATATAGAAAGAAAGCCCATCAAGGCGGTACACCACGTCAGTGAATACAAGATGAATCAACAGTGTGACCTCAGCCAACAAGCCTGGTGATGCTCAGCATACAACAATGATCAAACAAAAGGAATACAAACATAGTCAAGTACGGCCACGGGCGCGATACTCTTCTAACAACTCCTTCGTGTCTGGATGATCAGGCAGAGTGAGTAACCCTTCGACGAGAAACTCCCTCTGCACAATGGTGTACTGAAGACCTTCGACCGAATCTTCCCATGCTCCTTCGCCGAAACAATCTTCTAACTTCCGCTTCTTGGATTCAAACGTCAGTTTGCGCTCCTTCAGGTTAGCGAGAGCCCTGTTGAGCTGGCCTTCGGCGGCGTATCTGCGAGCGGTTTCTTCATCAAACCTCTTCTCATTAGCCTTCACCTGGGATTTCAGCTTGGAAATCTGTAGCATCAGCTTATCCTCCCGCTCTTTCCTGGTGTCTAGGGAGGCTTTCCAGTGCTGGTTGAACTTGGATATCCTCCGATATGCTTCGTCCAAGTGCTGCTTCTTCGTATCCAGTACGTCGTTAACAACTTTGAAGTCTTGACCCATGCGTTCACGCTCGGCTATCTGCTTAGTCAAGTCTGTCCCCAGCTGGTTCACCAGCTCTGTCTGCCTTTTGAAGGAATGAACGACTTCGTTTCTCTCGCTTTTGAGTTGAGCCAATTCTTTCTCCAGTTCTTCATTTGCCCTCTTCAATTCATCTCGCTCAGCTAACACCTGATTATGCTGCTGAATGGGCACGATAGTGGGCTCTTCAATCATTGGAGGGCTTTCTGGCTTGGCAGGAAGAAACGGCATCCCTATAGCATCTGCTCTGGCTCTGATCCAAGTCATATACGGAGGGTAGGCTTGGTTATTACTTTTCCCCAGCAATGGTTTCCCCCTCTTACTGATGCCATTCCAAGCGCGCTGAAGCTTAGATAACAGACCCCCCTCTAGAAGACTAGTGAGCTACAGAGATTCCTGCACCTCTTCATCCTTCGGCGGAGCTCTCAAAGCATAAGCAAACTGTCGGACCAGCAGAGATGGATTATAGTTTATACAGCCCTTGCTGCCTATCAAAGGCACGTTTGGAAACCCGCTGCAGCTGAAGATAATCTCGGTACCCAACCTATCTCTGTCAAACCAGTCAATATCCTCTGCAGATAAACTCATCAGACGCTCGGACCACTCAGCTGTGGCTGCAGACGAAACAAAGGGACCCCTCTTGGGCAGATGACTATCAATCCATTTATAAAGCAAGGGTACACAGCATGAGACATTCTTGCCCCTTCTATTCTCGTTTTTATAGTGGATGGAATGGTAGACGTCTCCTATCAAGGTAGGGACTGGATTCCCTGAAGCAAAGATGTGGAAGGCGTCGAAGTCTACAAAGTCGGGCATATTGGGGAACAGAATAATGCCATATATGCACAGGGCGAGAATGGCATTGAACACGACCCAACATCCGTCTTTGGCGCACTGCTGAGCCTTTCCCACTAAGAACTGCAAGGAGAAACCAGGAACCTTGTTCCAACTAGACAATACCAACTCGGAGGCATCCAAATGAAGTGAAGGAGCTAGACTAGCCAGATCAGGCTCAGCCTCCATATGAACGAAAGGCATCTGCTTCTTGATAGGCACACCTAACAAATCAGCATACTCCTCTAGTGTGGGTGCGAGAACAAAATCCTGGAAAGTAAAGCATCTCAACGGAGGATCGTAGAACTGTAGCAGAGCGTGCAACCCATTCAACTCGAACGCAGAAGGTTTACGAACCAAACTGAGCAATTTGCCGTACGACTTTCTGAACTCATCTCTCACAGAATCATCTGCTAAAGCAATCAAACCAGTCAACTAAACCACATCAGAGGCAGGGAGCTTGTAAGCCACGGTCTTCCTCAGAGAACCCATAACAATACAGTAGAAGGCCAGAAATCCTGGATCGGGGGAAACGGTACCTGCAACACAGACACACGTTAATGAAATGCAAATGAATATGCAAAGCAATGTAAAATGCAATCATGCAGCAGGAGATCAAGGCAACTGTGCTGTGGAGATTCTGTATCAACAAAACCACGATACTGCTCTGTCAAGAACAACCACTATATCTGATAAGAAGAAAATCCCGGTATCGGACCATAAATCTGCTCTGTCAAGAACACACACACATAGGACCATAAATCTGCTCTGTCAAGAACAAATATCTGATAATAAGGACCTCTGATACAGGACCAAAAATATGCTCTGTCAAGAACACACATCTGATAATAAGGACCTCTGATACAGGACCAAAACTCTGCTCTATCAAGAACACACACCTGATAATAAGGACCTCTGATATAGGACCAAAACTCTACTCTATCAAGAACAAACATCTGATAATAAGGACCCCTGATACAGGACCAAAACTCTGCTCTGTCAAGAACAAACATATGATAATAAGGACCCCTGATACAGGACCAAAACTCTGCTTTGTCAAGAACAAACATACATCTGTTGATGAGATCCTCAGACCCCAATCATAAACCTGCTCTATCAAGAACAAATACACATCTGATGATAAGATCTTCTGATCCCAATCATAAATCTGCTCTGTCAAGAACAAATACCCATCTCTGAATACAAGGTTCTCTGATACAGGACTAAAGCTCTGCTCTGTCAAGAACAATCATATATCTGATGATGAGGAACTCCGGTACCAACAAAACTGATTCCACTATCAAGAAAACCAGGTAGTCTGAAGGTCAAAGTTTCCTGCAATAAACCCAACCCTGCTCACAGGTATGGACCTAAACTGACTCAAGTTCGGCATCCTATGCGTTCATCAGCGTCACAGACATTCAAGAGGGGTGATACGATACCTAGAAGGTGTGGCATCACCAGCTCATGAAGCGGCCTCACTCGGCTGAATCACAAATGATCGGTCCCCAGAGTCGACAATCCTCCAAACCAACAACCCCCTCAACCCAAAGGGTTGAAAAAGAAGTCAACCGGGAGAACCTCGTCTGAGCGTGGATTTCATGAGACACTAGTGCCTGCCAAGCAAGCACGCGCCCACTAATTTCCACAACTAATGTTATGTTCACTCAAGCCTGGGTCTGGCTTCTCACTCATCAGAATGCCCCTCCCACAACAGCACAGATAATCATATCATACTGAAAATAAAGTGCGGGAAATAAAATGCGATAAATAAACACAACCCAACAAGTAATCATACAAGCGCTAGGATTGACTCTCGCTGGGGACATCGGATCCCCAAACTGACTCGCATACGGGACGTTGGATCCCAGGAAACTATCAAGTCCCCAGCAGAGTCGCCAGCTGTCGCTTCCGCGAAAATAAGGTGCCGACAAAACAGAAGAGTCGCCACCTTTCGTTATTTATCCCTCAGAGCGGGAAAGGAAACGATCGTAAAAACCTGACGAAAAGGTATAAGACAAGGTCGTCGCAACCGTTGTCTGGGTTCGGGAGTCGGTTACGCAAGGGGAAGGTATTAGCACCCCTCACGTCCGTCGTACTCGACGGGATCCACGCTTGTTGTGTTTACTGGACGAGTTGGTTTATCTATCTACCTATCAAGGCTGGCTTAAACAGAAAAGAAAATGACTCGGCAAAGTGTCGCACTTTATGCCTACGTATTCTCATCAGAGAATGAGAAATCAGAGTCAACGTAGTTCGCCCTACGGGTTACGAATGGGGGAAGGTGGCTCGCCAATACATCAGTATTGTGCCTACGTACTCTCAACAGGCATGAGAGATCAGAGCTTATGTAGTTCGGGATAATACGAATTACGGGAATTCAGATTCATCTGTTTTATCGAGTAGGGTTAAACAGCAGTTCCAGCAGTTAGGGACAAAGCCTGTTTGCGGTGGCGCTGAAGTTTAACGACACTCTTTTCTTCAGAAAAGCTTCCTTTGAATTATGGGCCCACGGGGCAAAAAGGTTTGAAGTTTGTTTCTGTCTTTTACGAAAGAACTGTTTTTTATGGATGTTTGCAATTTCAGTCGCACTAAAGACTATGACTTGAGAGTGATTGCGTCGCATGTCACCCAAAGGGTTCCATACTAAACATCCAAGTTGTCGAAAAGAAACTCTCCGACAACCCTTTCTCAGATAGCTTAAGGCTCGTAACGTACGACATCAATTAACCTTTATTACTGTATTATAATTTGTTTTGAGATGAGAAATGAATAGGCTCAACTAAAGGGAGACTATCAAGTCCTAATGTTGTCATGCCAAGGATTCATCCTATAGTGGAGGTTTGAAATAGGGAACTCCTAGAAGTTATCATGCATAGGTTTCAACCTAAAGTTCTAATCATCACTTCCTTATCAAAGGGAGTGAGATTCCTAAGGGATCATGTCAATGATAAACAGAAACAGATAAAGCATCAGCTTAAACAGTAAACGATGAACGACTGTAAAATGCATGCAATGCAAGTGAGGGAGGACATGTGTGTGGGGCAGCAACCTCCACAAGCTCATCTCAACCTCAAGCCAGAATGAATAACAGTAATCATACTGAGGACATAACAACATGCTATCAAGCAAAATACAGTAAACTGCAATCATACAGAAGAAATGAAATAAAATGGAATGCTATCAAGCAAAATAAACCACTTGGGTAAGGGAGCTGGGCTCTACCGACTACCCGCAAGCAAAGCCATACAGTAACAATACAAGCATAGGGAGCAACTCAACCTCTAGTGCAATCATGCTCCTAGATTAAAGTCAGTCTAGTCATGGACTTATTCTAATGCATCAAGCAAGTCAAACAAGGCACATCAGCACTACAGAAAAGAAAACAGACAAGAAAGCAGCAGATCAACAACTCTCTGTCAATTCTAAGCCTCAGCTCTTCTAACAGCAATTCAGTCTTAAGACTTCAATCACCCTTCAAGGATATCATCTTCACTGGCAAATACCAATATGCTTCCCCAGGTTTCAACCCTTCAACATAAGTTTCAACTTAATCTTCTTCTTCTAGCTTCAACTTTCTAGTCAACTCCACCCTCAGGCTTTGCTCTTAACCACAAGGGTCAACTTGGTTCCTTCAGGCTCTCCAAGCTTCAATGTAAGTATCAACTTCCTTTAGTCATCAAGCCTCAGCTCCACTCTCAATCTCAACTGAATCCTCTTCATAAGTATCAACTCAGTCTTCAAGCTTCAGCTCTCTTACTTTACCAGTTTCAACTTGATCTTCTCTTCCTACAAGCTTCAGCTTCTCAGAGTAGTCTTCAATCACTTAGAAGTGTCAAATTCATCCTTCAATCTTCTTCAAGCAAGGAACTCCTCATTCTTCACTCAATCTCAATTGGATCTTCAAGTATCAACCTGTTCTTCTTGCTTTCCAAGCCTCAGCTGCAATGGCAATGCTCAAGGAATCATCATCTTCCCCACTCTTCAGTGAAGCCTTTATCTTCAAACTCAAGTCTAACATCTTTCAAAATACTCAAACCAGAAGATGATTGATTTAACAGGATGAGAGGAAATGATAAACAGCTTACTGACAACCAAAGGAAGCCTGTAAGGGTTCATCATTATGAGAGACTGGTTCCCTCAAAGTTCTACTCCCCAGATAAAGCCACTCATCCTTCCAAAGGAGGGATGTGAATATCTGAGAAGGACTTTTAGTCATTGGGAAGAATGGAAGCACAAGAGGCTTTCCATGTTTGTGAAAGAAATCATTCTAACTACAAGGCTCTCCCTATGTCCTATCTCCTAATCTTCATCAGACACCTGCAGGCACCAACAAATCCAAAGCTCCTAGCAACTTCAAGCCACTTCAATCATCCTCACCTTGTATTCAACTTGTCTTCAATCTCAATCAAAGTCAAACCAAGCACAAACCCTAATCTAAGGGAACTAAATGAGTTAAACTAGTTGAATTAGTAAATTATGATCACCTAAAACCTAGCACTAAAGTCAGTCCTAACTAAAATACTAGAATCAATTTTAAAATCCTACAAAAATTAATATGGGAACCTAGGCCAATCATGACTCTATCACATTAGTTTCAAAGATCAAATCATCAAATTGGATCTAGAACTAAAATCTACACTCTAAGGTATCAACCTAAAACCCTAAAAAGGAAGTCTCTAAATATCAATCTAGAAAGCATACCTATTTTCATCACACAAATGTGAGAAAATTACTATGGTATCATACACATCTAACCTAATCACACAAAAAAATTAGGCCAAGAATCATCACTATGAGATCACACAAAATTCTACAAAAATATGCATCAAACATGAACATTTTAATATCAATTAAAATACAAAATTCCAATTAAATCAGAAATTAAATGAAATGAAAATATTTTTTTTCTAAAACATAAAAGACTCAATCATGAGTAATATGAAAAAAGAATGGATTTGATTGGATTAATATTCAATTAGTTATGAATTTTCCAAGAATCATGAATTAAATGGAAATTAAAATGAAATCCACCAAAAATGAATAAAGACACGGTGCAAATAGAAATCATTTTCAGTTAAAATTCTGGGTTGGGCTTGCTGGGGGGTGTGGATAACACTCAGATTACTAAGCCCAAAGCGCCAAATAAATGAAACGCATCGTTTCATCAGAAACTCTTCACAAGCCAGAATTAAAACACATCCGTTGGATCAGCTTCTAGTCAATGGTCAGACCAAGATCCAATGGTGTAAACTTCATCTTCTCCATTTCAACGCTCTGAGCTTCGCGCCCAGCTCCTGCCACCGCCGATGGAGCTCCGGTCGTCTTCCCCAACCCTAGTTCTTCCTAGAGGCCTCCAATCCAAGAGGTCAAAACATGAAACACACTCCAAATCTTGCCATGAACTCAATCATGCCATTAGTTTCTTCTTAAACCCCAAGAATCATCATCTCCCAATCTCAACCGAAAATGGTGATCTTCCTATTTTGTCTCTAATTCAGCAATTAACCATCTGAAAACCATCCTAGGCCATTCTACAACTAATCTAGCACCCTAATTCAACCTAATTCTACCTAAATCAAGCTATAGGAAGAAGGTTACAAACCTGGAAATTCTTGAATAACAGATGCACGAAATCTCCACTTCAAGCTCTCAAATCTTCTGGACACGATCACTGAACCTCCTCCTTGCTTCTGTATGCAAAAGATTCAATGGAAAGTGCTTCAATCTTGAAACACGATGCTGAGTTGCAGGTGCTGAAAACCCCTTGCTCCCACACGATCTAGCCACCAATTCTTCTTGGAAATGATCTAGAATCAATCCTTGATACTCATGGAAGAAGAATCAATCAAGAAAATGGAAGGAAATGGAGGAAATTGATGAAACCGATTTCAATTGCAATCTATGAAAACTCAATTCCAAACTATGCTCAAACCTTCAATGATCACCAACCTCTGCCATGGATTCATTCTACTCAATATATAGATGGAGTCTGGATGATCTAGAACCCTCTAGATCCTTCCAATGAGATTTTACACATCTCATGTCATGAGATTTTGGATCACTTATCATGCCATGCTCAATTCTGTTTGCAGCTTGAAATTCATCTCAATCTTCTTCAATTTCTCCCCTAGTGACATTTTGGAAGGGTTTAGCTTGCCAAGTTCCTTGCTCATGCCTTGATTATGAGTTTTGCAAGTGTTGCTTAATATCCAAGTAACCATTTTCCAAAGCAAGTCCATGATTTAGACCTCAAATCAAAAATGTGGCTAAACCATTGTCTTTAAAATGTTTTCTAGAGTCAAAATGATATATTACATGCCATGGTTTGGATGTGTAGCTTGAAAATTTCAATTTCCAACTTTGACTTATTTAACTTATGCCTTCATTTTAGGTCATTTTTACCATTTTGAGCTACAAGCCTTTTCAACATCTCATTACCTCCTTACTAGCCTTAAAACATCATTTTAAGCAAGTTTGATGTTGAAGATTTTTCCATTTGAAGCTTGGAAATAGGAGTTATGGCCTGATGCTTGAAATGACCTATAATCTCCAAATGACCAAAATGCCCTTGACTTGTCAAAGCCATAACTTGAGTTCTACAAATCCTATAAAGGACTTCTAGTACTCTCTAGAAAGCTAAGAAGATAAGGAAAAACATTCATGTTGACCAAAAGTTCATCGGAATCATACTTCTTGGGCAAAAGTTTGATGCAAGTTGGGTGACTTTCAAGGCCCCAGATTCACATACCTCAGATGACCTGTAACTTGTCAAAGTCATAACTTGAGCTATACAAATCCTATCAAGGACTTATAGTACTTAAATTAAAGCTAAGAACAAGCTCTACAACATTCATGTTGGGGGCAAGATGAGATGACAATCACATCTTGAGCTAAACTTCCTTGAAGATAGGGGTCAAACTAGGGGATTTTACACTGTCAAGCCTTAGAAACCCTAGCCTGAAACTTCTCAAACTATTCAATCATGATGAGTTGACCTTGGAATCATCCTTATAACATCTCAATGTGTCACTCCATGATCACATGGCTCTCTGAGTTAGGTCTCAACCTTCTCCAAATCATTAGTTGACCTAGGGTTGACCCAGTCAAACCCTAATTACACCACTCATGGCTGAGTCTTCTTAAACTAGCACCATGACCTATCTAGGCTTCATGATGGCTTTCAAGACATCTCATAAGCTCTCTCAAGGCTTCAAGTCTTTCTTCATAGCCTCAGAATCATCTGAGAAGCTCTCCACAACTCTCAAGTTAGGAGGCACACAACCCTAGTTTCAACCACTCTCTCTGAGGATCTTTGAACTTCTCTGACAAGGATATCAATCCTTGAAAACTTGAATAATCTTCTTAGCTAGCTTCATAGCTCTTGATTGGTAGTCATCCCTCTTGATCTCCTGCACACATGTCAATGAAATGCAAATGATAATGCTAATGTGAATGAAATGAAACATAAGCTAAGTAAAGAAATGTTGGTCAAATTTTAGGGTGCAACAGAGATCACATATTTTTGAGAGTTACGTCGTATCATATTTCGCAGAAGGTGGGAGGAGTAGTATACTGGATTGCTTTACCGCTGTCTTTTGCGAATTTTCATGATGTGTTTCATGTGTCTCAGTTGAGGAAGTACATTCCAGATCCGTCACATGTGATTCAGATGGATGATGTACATGTGAGAGATAATTTGACTGTTGAGGCATTACCAGTACTGATTGATAAACGAGAAGTGAAGCAACTGCGACGTAAAGAGATTTCCATGGTAAAGGTAATTTTGCGAGGACTAGCTGGAAAAAGTTGGGTTTGGGAGCGTGAGGATCAGATGAGGGAGTCGTATCCGACTCTATTTCCTTGAGGTAATTTTTGAGGGCGCAAATTCTTTTAAGTGGGGGAGAGTTGTAACACCCCAAATTTTATGGTATATTTATTTAATTTATTTAAATATGAATATTCATATTTTTGGTGATATTCGATGGTTGGTGTGAATATTGGAAATTATGGAGTTTTTAGTTATATATTTAAATAATAGTATATAATATGAATATATTTGGTAGTATTACTAATTTAAATAAATATAAGTTAATTTTAGGGCAAAGTGGACATTTGTGGAGGAGTTAGTGAGGGTGAAATTTGAAAGCCCATTTTAAAGGCCCAAAGTTAGGTTTAACAAAAAGGAATTTTTAGGGAATTAGGATTCATTCTTGTTAGACCGTGGAAAGGGAAGAAATAGAGGCCAGGGCTTTGAGGAAGAGGATTGAGGCAAAGCTTCGCGAGGTTTCCAAGAATTAAGAAGAAAGACTTAGAGTCAGCAATTAAATTATGGGGAGTATTGCCTTCTTTGTTTTCAATATATAATTCAATGTATTTAAAGCCGATTTAAGGATTTAGGAGGTTTTTGAGTTTGAGGAAATTAGGCCTTTGTAGCTAAATCTGTTTTTGTGATTCCTATGTGATTAATACATGATTGTATGATAATTCCTGTGAGTAATGATAATGAGTTATGATGTTGACTCCATGAGTTTTGATGATTACATGATGACATGATTATTGTGTTGATTTTGATGAATGATGATGCACCTAATGAGTTTATTATGAGGATGATGTTAACGTATGCATCATGCATTCATATGCATTCCGGATTTCAGTCTAGTGTTTAATTCTTGCGGCTTCAGTCCCATTATGCGGATGTGAAGTATTTTATTATGCTCTAGTTCTTGTGTAGAATCGATCCTATTGATGGGGATCTATGGATGGTTGATGACCTAGTGTCCATCGAACTTTGATGAATTGGTACCACATGCACGAGTCTTGTTGCATTTGCGTTTATGTGGCAATTTGGTGTAATTTATGATATTATGGCTCTTTGATGTTTCCTTGATGATTATGATGATGTTGAATATGAAAATGTCGTTATTTTATATATTGATTCCTATATTGATTATTATGAATCGTTTTACTCACCCTGCCTGTTTGAATGTTATCTCCATGTGGGTAACATGCAGATCACCAGGTTTAGTCGTGGATGGCGTCGAGGACTTTTTGGAGTTTTTGACATTTTGGTTGACTTAGAGGGTCTTGCTCTGATAGTGTAACATCAGGTTAGGGTCTTCGAGTTAAACCATGTTTTTTTTTGTTATTTTGATTATATTGTTGTGCAAGGAAAACTTTGGATTTTTCTTTTTGAGTTCCTCTGCAGTTTTGAGCAACTTTTGAGTAATTTTGGGAAAACCCGTTGTTTACGGAGCATTGACTTTGATTTGAATTATTGAGATATGTACGCCATTTGAGGTGATTTTGATTATGTTTAAAATATTACTCTGATAAATGTGAATGATGTGCCATTATATTTTGGGGTAGAAAAGGATGTTACAATATACAAGTCGTGCGACACCGTTCAACCATCTTCCATTTTTCTTCAACATGCATTAACTCATTTTTCAAGCACAACCACATCCCATATCTTCTTCTTCACTAAATCATCCAACAAAATTCAAAAACTCCACTCATAAAACAATTCATAAATCTACCTCCACATTCTTAAAACCAACACCCCTTCCTCAATCTGCGCACTCACCCACAAACATATCACCCTCGCCTCCATATCTCACTCAACTCGACCACATGTTTCCAACCACGTAAACCTCGTTTGAAGCTCTATGTAACCGCTGCTGTTTTGAGGACAACAACCCTCATAAACTTTGTCAAACTCTCTCTGGATACCCCTCCACTTATGGCTTAAAAAACTATGGATAACCTATGTTGCACCCTAAAATTTGCTCAACCTATTTCACTTGGTTTATGTTTCAATTACATTAGCATTTGCATATAGAGTCATGTACATAGTCTAATCATCTTCATAGCATAGCATAGCAAGTCATCCAACAAGGGACCAAGTACTATTCTTATCTCTATGAGACTATCAGGAGGTTATTGTTCAAATTCAATCTCAGTCAAGTCATTAGAAAGAAATTGAAGTCTAAAGAAGTCATTGGATCAAGCAGTGAATCTATCTCCTATCTGACGGTAGCTGAAGATCATCAAAGGAGTTGTGAGCTGTGAATTGAGGTCATGGAGGGTATATAGACATCATGGAAGACCTAGAGAGTCATTTTGAAAGTGAGGCAAGTCATTGATGTGATCACAAGAGTTGCAGTTGAAGATAGTCAACTAGGGTTTCATCTGGGTCAACCCTGGGTCAACCCTAGGTCAAATGATTGATTCAAAGGCATCAAGGCCTAGTTGAGAGATGTGGGGTTCATCATTTGACATGTAGATATGGATGTGGTGTTGTGCCAAGAAGAAATCAAGAGAAATCAAGAAGAAGAAGAGTTTCTAAATTAGGGTTTCTGTGTAAAATCCCCTGATTTAGGTCAAACTTCCAAGCAAGTTACAGTGGTGGAAGACATCAAGGAGATTTATAGAACTCAAGTTATGGTCCTTGCAAGTTACAGGTCATCTGAGGTATCTGAAATTTTGTTTGTGAAAGTTACCTGTCTTCCAAGCAACTTTTACACCTCAAGGAGATTTCAAATGGATTTCTGGTCAACATAAGAGTTGTTCCTCATTGTCTTAGATTTCTAGAAAGGTATGGTATGCCTTCATCTGATTTGTGGAACTCTACTTATGGTCTTGGCAAGCAAAGGGTATTTTGGTCATTTGAGAATTACAGGTCATTTCAAGCCTATGCCCAAAACTCATACAAGGAAGCTTCAAATGAAACACTTCACAACATAAAACTTGTTCCAAATGACATTTTGAGTCTAGAAAAGTGATCATGAAAGTTTGGAGAAGCTCATAGCTCAAGGTTTCAAATTTGGTCATTTAAAAAGTGAATTTAATGAATAAAAGTGACCTAAAATTGAGATTTTTCATAACATGGCCAAATGGGATGAAATTATAGGTCATTTTGATTGGAAAAAATGTTTTAATAACATTGGCAAAAGTAGATTTTTGAGTTTAGGGCAAAGTTTGAGAGATACCATTGGTTACTTATGTATGAAGTTAACATATCCAAAATTCAAGGAAAGTGTGCACAAGAAGTTTCTACCAAGTTCTAGAAAGGTCCATAATTGTCTATATATTGAGTAGAGTGGCTTCATTCAAGGGTTGATGATTCATTTTGATCAAAATACCAAGTTTCATCTCATTCTTCAAGTGTGCAAATTCATCCCAAACTCTATCAAACCTTCATCAATTTCCAAAATCCTTGATCCTATCATCATCTACATCCTTCATAGATCCAATTTCCATCAAAATCTGTTTGAATTGAGGAGGAATTCGTGCTATCCAACTTCATCATCCAAACTGCAAAAGGAAGTGGTTATGGCAATCCAAGGAGTTTGAGCAAGAACTACTACATACAGAATCAAGAATCAAGTTTGTTGATCAATTCCCAAGCATTGCAAGCTTCAGATCCATGGAATTCTGCACCTGTTTTCATCATCAAACCAGGTTAGTGTTTTCATCGATTTGGATAGATTTAGTTAGCATGTTAGAGAATCATTAGGTTAGAAGGGTTAGGGATGATTAGATGATTGTTTCTGATGACTTTGAAGACAATTCATGGAGGTTACCATTGAAGTACCAAAACTGTTAGGGCTTAGAACACCTAGGTTAGGGCGTGATAATCTTGGTTAAATGGATTAAAATGATCAGCAAAGCGTGTAGATTGTGTTAGTGTAAGAGTTAGCAAGAATTAGCATGGTTGATGTCAGTGTAAAATGGTGGAATCTAGACCTTCTACCTATCGGGTTTGGACCTAGAGGGAGTTTCAGAGAAAACCAAGGCCATGGTTGTGTAGAGGAGAAGAAGTGGAGCGTTTTTGCTTTTTGCAGCTGTGAGTTTCATGGAGAAATGAAGATGCAGGAGTATGTGGAATCCTGGTTCGCGCGAGCTGCATGCAGGGTTCATCAATGGCGAAACCCTAACTTGGAGAAGATGATCTTCCCAGCGTTGGATGACTCATTTGACTTTGACTCAGAGAAGGATCTAATGGCCACGATTCAAACGAAATTTGGAGGGAGATATTACGCAGCAATACGCTGCGTTTCATTTAATCATTCTGATGGGCTTAAGTTGCCCTTGCTATTCGTACCCCTATCTTCAAGGCCCAATCTCAAATGAACTGTTTGTTTTACTAACTGCACCGTTTCCCCTTTTTTTGTTTTATTGTTGTGTTTTCTGGTTAGCTGGGCCCAGACGCGCTTTGCTATGCGCGCCCCCCAGTCTGGGCCCATCCTCATGTTTTAACTGAAATGAATGCTGACTGCACCCCTACCCCATTTAATTCATATTAATTTCATTCAATTTTTGTTAATTCTTTAAAAAAAATCATAGCAAATATAAAATTGCATTTTTTTAATGGTTGTTTTTGCATCTTTTTCATAATTTTGTTAAGAAAATTTTCACATGATAAAATTAGCATTTCATTTTATTTTTGTATTTTTAGTATATTTTTATTTTAAATAGGTTTAAATAATGTTTAGTTTAATGCATGATATTGTTGATTTTAGTTTGGTTAGATGCTTTTACATTTTGGATCCATTCTTTTTAGGGTGATTAACTTAGAACTTTAGCTTGTATATAAAATTTAATTCATGATTTTAGGATTTAATTTCAGATGATTAGTTTAGGTGTGATTAGGATAATCAAAACTAGGGTTTAGAGATAACATAGGTGTGATAAATCCTTTCTTTTAGGAGTTGTAGTTTGAATTTTGGGGTATGGGACTATAGGGGTATTATGGGTAGATGATAGATCCCTTATAAATTACTAGGTTTCCCCTATTCTACTATTACTATTTGTATACTGCTTGTACTTGCTTGACTGTGTGGTGTGCCCTCTTTAGGGTTATTTTTTGACTGTGTGGGGTATTGGGCTTGCTTGGGGCTTGGGGTTTGAGCTGAAGACTGTGCTGATGAGGCCCATTGGAGATTAAGAGATTGAAGACCAACTTCCAGAGTTGACGAGGAGTATCTCTTGCTGGCAGCTATTGAAGGCTAGGGTTTAGGAGCTAGGCAGAGCTCTAGAGTAGAAAACTTGGTTCACAAACATGGAAGGTCTTGTCTGCCTCCATTCTTTCTCTATGATTCAAAGTCTCTTTTAAATACCCACCTCCTTCCTTTGGAAGGATTAGTGAATGTATTTAAAAGATAGAACTTTTGAGGGAAAACTGTCAGTATCATGCTAACAGTCAGTGAGCCACCCTTGGTAGGCAATTGACTGTTTAACATTCATTTCATCTTGTTGACTGATATTCATCTTGGAGATTGAGACTTGAAGAAAGCCATTGTAGATTGACGACAAAGACCTTGCTTAAAAGTTTGAAGATGAAGACTGATGCTTGCTTGAAGCTTGTAGCTGTTTGGAGATGACTTGTAGACAGATGTGATGCAGAGCTGCTTTTGCTGTTTATTTTTGCTGTTTTTTTTAATTCTTGATGTATTGATTGAATTTCCCTGGCTGTATTGTTTGCTGTTTAACCTGTTAGGTTGAAAGTGAATTCTGTTCACTTTTGCCTATTGTTTTCTAGGTTCGAGGTTGAGTGGGACTCCCTTGCCTCGCTTGTATTGCTGCATCCATGCATTTTACTGCTTTATTGTATATTGGCTATTGTTTCTATTTCCGTTTATCCCTTAGGATCTCTGTTTCTCTCTGCGCAAGAGAGGAGCATGATAGACATTAGGTCTTAACCCAAGCATGATAACATTAGGTTAGTTTGATTCCCTTTGCAACCATAGGTTAGAGTTCTGTCTCTTCTTTCTCAAAACAAACAGAAAAATACAATAAGATTTCAAACACAATAAAAGACACTTCTTCCGTAAAAGAATGTGAACTCATCAAAACGTCATTTTTGTCCGCTTGGACTGTTAATCAGAAAAAAAAAAACCTTTTTCAGAAGGAATAAAAACAATCAAGACGGACTTGTGTCGTACGTGGCCCGAACTACGTTTGCTCTGATCTTTCGCGCTGTGCGGAAGTACGTAGGCATAGGATGCGATATCCTAGCGAGCAATCTTCCCCTCCTTTCCCGTAGGTAGGCGAACTACGTTGACTCTGATTTCTCGTTCCAGACGGGAATACGTAGGCATAAAGTGCGATACTTTGCCGAGTCATTTTATTTTCTTTTAACCCTTGACCTGTAGATAGAAATAACAATCCATACCCGAAAACAAGCATGGATCCCGTCGAGTACGAAGGACGTGAGAGGTGCTAATACCTTCCCCTTGCGTAACCGACTCCCGAATCCAGGATTTGGTTGCGATGACCATTCCTTTCCCCGTTTTGCGGTCGGTTTACCTCGAGCGTTTCCTTTCCCTCCGTTGGGATAAATAATGCACGGTGGCGACTCTTCTGTTCAGCCGGCGCCGATTTTCGCAGTAGCGACAGCTGGCGACTCTGTTGGGGATCCAACGTCCCCTGGCTGCTAAGGACTGCGATAGTTCCTTATGCATTTGGGATCCAACGTCCCTTAAGAGAGTCAATCCTAGCGCTTGTTTTCCCGTCGAGGATTTTGTATGGATTTATATTTTTGTCATTTACCTTCAACATTATATTATTATTATTATGGCTGTATTAGGGTTGTGACGGGTGATCCTATGATTGAGAGATAAGCCGGACCTGGGCTTGAGTGCACTTAGAATTAGAGTAGAAAGTAGTGGGCGCGTGCCGGCTTTGCTTGCATTAGTGTCCCACGAAATCTACACTCGGACGAGGTTCTTCTGGTTGACTTCTTTTTCTACCCTTTGGGTCGAAGGGGTTGTTGGTTAGCTAAATTGTCGACTCCGGGAACCGATCATTTGGAAGTTGGCTAAGTGAGGCCTCTTCAGGATTTGATGATGCCACTCCTTCTGGGAATCGTATCATCAACCCTGAAAGTCTGTGACGCCGACGACCGCATAGGATGCCATACCGTTGTCAGTTACTAGGACACCTACCTGTGAGAGGGTTTGGGGTTATGCAGGTAACTAGACCTCCAGATACCAGTTTGTTTCTTGATCTGAGATTCTGGGTATTTATGGACAGTTGAGAGGTCTATCAGAGACCAGTTGGAGTTATGATATGAGGTCTATCAGAGACCAGTCAGAGTTATGTTATGGGGTCTATCCGAGACCAATGTTGGAGCTGTGTATTGGGTCTATCTGAGACCAGGGTTTGAGGAATTCTAAAGAGTCTATCTGAGACTTTTTGATATGGTTCAGGCTTCTCAGCTATGGCATTTGGTCCCTGTTGCATGTTACTTGCATTGCATTGTTTGCATAACCATTATCATTGCATTCCATTAATGTGTGCCTGTGCTGCAGGTGCATTTGCATATTCCCTGGTTCTAGTGCCCGGACTTCTGCTTATTGATCATGGCTGGTTTGAGAAAGACAGTTGCGTATAAGTTACCTACACCTGACATTACTCCCTTACTTGGGCTGATGTCCCTTGCTGATGAGGAGGTTAGGAGAAGTTTCAGGATGAGTCATGGAAGATTGTTGAGACTAGTCTGCAAGCTAACTGCTGTTGAGATGAATGGGCTGTACACCTTGATGCAATTCTATGACCCTGCATTGAGATGTTTCATGTTTGCTGACTTTATTTTGGGGCCTACCATTGAAGAGTATGTAGAGTTTACTGAGCTACCAGTACAGAATAAGGTTCCCTTTATTCACTCTGCCGCTGAGCCCAAGTTGGAGGACTTAGCTAAGGCCTTGCACATGAGCGCTGCTGAACTATTAGTGACTTCTTGGCTAGGGGTTCCAGGTTTCTCCCTTGATTTTCTGGTTGGCAAAGCTCAAGAGTATGCCAAGAGCGGGTGCTGGATAGTCTTTAATGCTATCTTGGCTCTATGCATTTACGAAATAGTGTTGTTTGCCAACTTACCCAATTTTGTGGACTTGGACGCGTTCCATCTATTTGCTGCTGGTAATCCGGTGCCCACTTTGATTGGAGATCTCTATTATTCACTGCACTACAAAAATGAAAACAGAAGGGGAAAGATTGTTTACTGTTGTGCGCCGCTGTTGAACATGTGGTTTAAGAGTCATCTTCCCCTGAAGGGACCTTTTGTGGATAGTGCAACTACCGCTGACTGGCCAGAGCGCCTGATGAGGCTATCTTCCGAAGACATTGAGTGGTTTGACCGAGACTTGTTGGGGTCTGAGCTTATTTTCAGTTGTTCTGGGTACCTGTCGCACCTCGAAAAATCTCATTCGAAAATACGACCCTCGCGCGAAAGGCGCGGAAATGCGGTTCGACAGAGTCGCCACCGAACTTTATTTTTCCCGAAATAAACGGGAGAGGAAAATATCGAGAAAACCTCTTAAAAACGAAAGGATAGGAACAGGGCTGTCGCAACCAAGTTCCGGGTTCGGGAGTCGGTTACGTGAGGGGAAGGTATTAGCACCCCTCACGTCCGTCGTACTCGACGGGAACCTCTTAAGGTAATTGTGGGGAGTGTTGTTTAGGTTTACTGGTTTTCTTCTTGTTGTTAAAGGTAGAATTGGTAGGTTAAAAAGGTTAAAGACGCTAAGGAAAGATGGGTGGTTAGAAGATAGGGTGCTCGCCAAGGATTGGGGCCCTTGTGCCTATGTATGCTCATTCGGACGAGAATGAGAAATCAGAGCGTCGTAGTTCGACTACGGGAAAGGATGGGGGAAAACGGAAGATGGATGGAAGTGTGCTCGCCAAGATCATCGCAATCTTGTGCCTACGTATCTTATATTCAAGAATGAATAAAGAATCAGAGCGTCCGTAGTTCGTGGAGACGACCACGAAAATATGAGGTTTGAAATGGGTTGAAGTTGAGTTGGGAGACGAAAGAGTGACTGACAAACAACCTAAGGGCGTGCCTCAAGAGCTTGTCATTCAAGAATTCAAGGAATGCGAGTTCCCAAGAACTCAGTTCTTTCGGAAATTGAGTTGAAGATAAAGAGTTGGATGTTTTGAAATCGAAAGAATGAACTAATAACAAACTCGGGGGCGTGCCCAAGAGTTACTCGTTCGAATATTCAAAGAATGCTAGATCCTAAGAATATCCCTCTTTCGTAAGCTTAAAAACGCTTGTGAAAAGATTGAATCGAAAATGGAATGTGAGGTAAAAAGAAAGTTGTTTTGAAATGGCTCGACGACGTGTCGAGGATTTGATTGAAGATGGAACCGACTTGACGACGTGTCAAGTGTTAGGATTGTGAGAAACAATATTAGTCCCTGAGGGTGCTCCTAATATCGAGACCACGAGGAATTATGAATGAAATGGGTTGCGAATGCGGACGAGCAATCGACTCAGGAGAATATTGAGAATGATTGAGTTTGAAAGAAGTCGAAAGGTTGAGTGAATAACAACTCAAGAGCGTGCCTCAAGAGCTATTCACCCGAAAATTCAAGGAATGCTAGACTCCAAGAACCTCCTTCTTTCGAAGTGTGAATTGAAAAAGATATTTGAAAAAGGTCGAAAGATTGAATGAATAATAACTCAAAGGGCGTGCCTCGAGAATCATTCACTCGAAAATTCAAGGAATGCTAGACTCCAAGAACCTCCTTCTTTCGAAGTTTGATCGGAAAAATGTTTGAAAAAAAAGATTTGAGGTGAAATGAGGTATGAAAATAGTTTAAGGTACGAGATGTGAGGACGTGAGATTGGATTTGAAAATGAGAGAAATGACAATTATTTGATAAATGAGACGCGGGCCTCACAACCAATTAATTGGGGCATTATCGAAATGCTAGATCTCGACGACACCTTTTTCATTTGGAGAATGTTTGAAGGAACGACAGAAATATCACACAGAATGCTAGATTCCTATGATATTTCTTTGTTCAAAAAGAGTGTGTTAAATACGAAAAGTTGAATAATACATTATTTAAGGTGTACACCTCGCTAATGATCATTCAAAAATCCAAGAAATGCTAGACTTCAAGGATTTAATCTTTCGTGATTTGATACAAATAAGTTGGATAAAGATTAGAAAAATTATTAGTTTTGAGAATGGTCTAATTAAGAAAATAATTTGTATTGCAAAACATATTGAAATGGGAATAGAAAAAATTATATCAATTTTGAAATTAAAGTTTGAAAATAGTTGGAGGTTTTATTTTAGAAAATATTTTAGGATTGTCTTGAAACAAATTATCTATTGGATATAAAGTGATTTTGATTTTAAAAGAAAATAATTATTGATATTTAGAAATGCTTAATGAAATATACTAACAATAAAATAAATTATAAAAGATTATATTGAATGCAAGCTGCCCGAAAAATCAATCAAACGAATTTAGAGAAACCAACCTCAACGCTCAAAATGAAAAGCACCTTCTCATTACTAAATAAGATGAACAGAACAGTGGATGTGGGATAACAGCATAACCTTTGGCGAGAACTTCGGATTCATGGGCACAAGCCACCGTCATTATGACGTGTAAATAAAAAACACCTGATATCCATCATGTTTGAACAAAGCGCCATAGTAAAACTCAATTAAGACCAATAAACCAACACGGGCGATAGATCAAACGCCAGCCGCAACATATTTAACGGTAACGCAAATAAAATACGCCGAAGCAAAACTCATATATTAGTATGGCTTCCTGTACTTTTTAAAACTGAATTCAAAATCTCAGTTATTATTTAACAAACATAAACACAATGGCTTTCCATAAGCCTAGTAAATGGTAAAGTTAATAGCTCATAAGAGCATAAAAACAAACAGCAGTATATCTTCCTAAAACGGTGTCAAAATTCATACAACCCAATCTATACCGCCACAAAGTTATTTCGCAAACATTCAAATCTGTATCGTAAAATGCAGCACCGTAGATGAAATGTAAAATCACAGTGCTAAGTGCATTAGTGCTGCCAAATTTAATCATGAAAGCATGAAATTGCAATCCAGATTTTATCATTTTATTAGTTCCATAGAAAATTCTTCTTAAAAAACAGAACATATCAGTTCAAACAATCTCAACCTAAAAGCTAAAAGTAGCACGTTGGTTGAAATTCCTTTCATCAATCCAACATTGCACACTGCATAATACAACCATTGTCTATCAATCCAACAATTACCCAATCATATACAAAGTGCAAAACTGAGGTAGCAATAAGCAGGTTCAAATTGAAAAGTGTAAATAGAATGATACCGACACAACTTCGAGTCATTTTCTTTTGATGTCGTTACAAGTCGTGAGCGAAATGGCTATGGCTCTGAACCTGTCACTCTTGAACTTGATGCGCAATCATTCAGACCGTGTTACTGCACACTGAAACAGATAACCGATTCCCATCTCGCATCTGATTCAAAACCTGCACATGAAAGTAACAACCGACAACAAAACGATCTATATGGAAACAAGGTTGAATGCAAGTTCTGTTGTTGGTGTGGTTGGACTTGAAACTCTAATTGCAAGATTGTTGATACTTCACATTTTAGATAGTCTCAAACAATACAAAGACCCTTCTACGCTTCAGACATTGTTGTGTTGCTTCTACATCCGTAAGCACCAGCTCGCAAACGTCCAGTTTCTCAAGCTGTAAGAAGGGCACTTGTATTGCTTTATGCTCTCAGCTTTTGCAGGAGTGATCTTCACACATTTTCCATGGTACCACCTCTCACATATATCACAGCCAATCCAAAACTCATCGGCATTGTAATTTCCGCCGCAGGTCCCGCAAAGTGTTTCGCTGTGCTCGTCTTCCTCCTCCTCATAATCGTCGTCTGCAGGAAACTTTGGGTTGCTTTTGACTTGCCCATCACTTGATCTCTTGGTGCTTCCTCTTGATTTGCTTCCACTGTCCGCTGCCGGCTTGTTGTCCTTAATCGGCTTCTTGTCGGTCACAACTTCAAATACGGTGGGAAGTTCGTTGATTAAACTAAACAAACGTTTCCTTTCATTCCGGTTAAGACGAGCTCCAAGGTAGAAGGCAACAGAAAGCAACCAAGAATCACTGTGTACAGCAACAAGCGAAAGCCAGTCCCTACGATTCATACCATCTCTAGCAAAATTAATCCCGAGAGCCGGCTCAGGAAGCTCCAGCGGAACCTCCTCTGCTGGCAGAGTCACTTCCCAGCTTTCATTTCCATGTCCATAGAGACACAAATTATCCTTATCTGGATCACAGAGTCCATAAAATTCATCAACATCGAGAGTGAGAGCACGAAGAACAGCGGTTCTACGAGCGTTGAAATCTTTGAAGATCTCTTCAACGGAATGAGGGCTAGAAGCCATTTCCATAACCCAATTGAGATCTGAGAAAAAGGGAATTGGATTTGGGGAAACTAGATGGAATTGAAAGGATAAAGAGATGAAACCATGAGAAGGGATCAAAAGGAACGTGGAGTAGAGAGAAGAGAAGAGGGTGTATTTTGGGGTTTCCTCAAAGGGGCCGCCGCTCTAGGGTTTTCAAGAGGTTGCGGTGCCTCTAGGGTTTAATTGATGAACAGTGATCATTTCCTTCTGAAATTATCTCCTTTTAACAGCAGTGAAACCCAGCCCTAATGGGCCACCAGTCATGGGCCTTCCGCCCTAATTCCAATCCTTTTGTTACAATCTGCTTCCAAAATTAATTATAATGATAATAATAAAACAAATACTAATAATTTAACTTAATACTTATAATATTAATTAATATGACTAGGTAATAAATAGATATTAACAGAAACAACTAAATACTAACAAGATATAAAAAAAATTGATACATTAGCATAAATATTAACAATAATTATTAAATAAATATTAAAAGGAATATATATAAAAAAAGGGTAATTACTAAAAACAATATTAGTAATATTTAAAAATAAAAAAAAACTTAAGAGGATAATATTCACAAAAGGTTGTTAGGCCACGTGTCACGCCTTAATTAGTCAGAAAGAAATTTTTTGAAAAATGCCCAATTTCGGGCGGACACGTGTCCGAACGGCATGAAACAATAAATGCGAAAATAATTACAAAAAGGTAGGACAAATTTAGGGTATGACAGTACCCTAATGTTCCGTTGATAGGAAGAAAAGGGTGTATCAATTACAACCCATCTCTGTTTGTTCGCCAGTTTGGATACGCGTTGAAGAACCCACCAAAGGAGGAAGAAGTACAGGAATCTCTGTACTTCACCGGCGATTTGAATGGAGAGTTACTAGCTAAGCTTCAGCACGCATGGATGCGTATCAACAGAAGAGGGAAGCCACTGTTAGGGAAGAACGATTGTCAGGCTTATGCATCCTACAAAGTTTGGATCCAAGAGAGAGCAAGAAAGTTACTGATGCCATTTCCAGCTGCACCGGTCCCTGTTCATATTCCGATGGAAGAACAAACCACTGTTACTAGGGAGGCCTACGAGCAAGTTGTAAAAGAAAAAGAAGCCTTGATGAAGATCAATGAAGGGTTAGAAAAGGAACTGGCTCAGATGCGTAGTGAGAAAAACAAGGCTGTGCATTCTTTCCAACAGCAAATCGAGTTAGTAAACAGGCTAGGTGCAGAATTGACTGAGGAGAAAAAGAAGCGTGAACGTCTGGGTCAAGAGTTCAGAAGCTCCCATGACATGTTGGAGTCCAAAAAGAAAGCACTCGACGCCGCCCACCGGGAAATCTCTTCTTGTAACAAGATGTGGAATGCTACGCTAACCAACAACAAAAAGAGGGAAGACAAATTGAAGCAGCAAATTTCTGAACTCGAAGAGTAGTTGAAGGCTAGCATTAAGAAGTATGAAGAAGAGGCGATGACCAGATATAGTCTCCAGAATGCATTGAACAAGGCCATCGAAGGCAGGAACGAAGCTGTGTCTCAAAAGTGGAAGCTAGAGGATCGCTTCGGAGAAGGGGCATGGGAGGAAACCGCTGGTGACGTGCGACGTGTTCTCAAGCGAAGAAATCAACTTGTTGAGGGTCTGCTTACCCGACCAAGTCATCCAGAGACTAAGAAGTTACTAGAAGAGTACTAGGCTTATGAGTGTACTTGATCGCTTCATGTATTAATGTGTATGCTTTATCTGCATAGCGCTGACCATCACCAGGATTGTTGGTTGAGGTCATGCCTTCTTATTTTACACTCAGTGATATTGTATTCTTGGCTTAATGGATTTCTCTGCAATATATGAGGTGTTTTCTATGATTCGGCTCCGGTCTCCGTATTGCTAGCACTGTCACTGCACCGACATATTCGCACTAGAATCGGGGAATGATATTCCCTAATGCACAGACACATATTGCATTGCATTCCCATTCGTGTTGCATTACAGGTGATTATTGCATGGTATCTCATTTCTTGCACTGAACCAGGTCTTTTCAGGATTGAAGATCAGCACCCGCACCGATACTCTACTCGTACCAACTGTCGAAGAATTATGGATCAAATGCAGAACGAAATGCAAGACATGCGTGAGAAGCTGGCGCTCTTCATGCAGACAATGGAGACCATTGCGAAAGGTCAGGAGAATTTGCAAGCTTTGGTGCAGCCTCTGTTGGTAAGGAATGTTGGGCACGGAAATGAGGATCATCAGTCTGTGCGAGTCGAAGCTATTCACGGGGATGGTACTCCCACACCAGTGGCTCCACCTGTAGTCAACATACCTGCTGTTAATGTCAACAACGGTGCTGCTGCTGGGAACGGTAACGTTGGAATTGGGAACGAGACTGTCGTCAACAACGTCGGGCTCGGAGATGTCAACCTGGGTGATAATATGGGAGGCAATGGCTTCGGTAATACTGGATTCGGCTTCAATGACCAGGGGTTCGATAACACTGGGAAGTACGGCTTCAACACTCAAGGCTTCGGATAGGATGTATTTGGTATGACTAATCAGGGTTATGGCGGATTCGGAAATGGAAATGGCGCTGGGTTAATGACTTTTGGACCTGTTGGGGTCGCTCCGGGGTACGGCAACAGGGGGCGAGGCCCGGTAATGAATCAGACCAGAGTTGGCCGTAACAATGGATACGATGGATATAGAACTGGGAATGGTAATTGGCAAGAAGACCAACAAGAGGATGCTTTCTCCGGTGGAGGTTTCGAGGGGCCTATGGATGACTCTCAGAGAATCAGGATGCTCGAGGAGCAGATGAAGGGGGTCGTAAATCAAAGTGCTGTCGGCTTAGATATGTCAACAATGGGTCTGATGCCTGGCTTGAGGGTGCCAATCAAATTCAAAGCTCCCACATTTGACAAATATAAGGGGGACACCTGTCCAAAAGTGCACGTGCGGTCATATTACAGAAGGATGTCGGCGTATTCTAAGAATGAGAGGATGCTAATGCATTTCTTTCAAGATAGCTTGTCTGGTCCTTCCCTCGAGTGGTATATGGGATTGGAACCAACACATATAAAGACATGGAAGCAGCTGGCGGAAGCATTTGTAGCTCACTATAAGTATAACAGCGACTTGGCACCCAATCGGGTCCAATTGCAGGGGTTGTCCCAGAAGAAGGGCGAGAGCTTCAAAGAGTATGCGCAGAGATGGCGCGACATGGCTGCTAGGGTCCATCCTCCTCTAGAGGACAAGGAAATGAATGATATGTTCATAGGAACATTCACTGGTATGTTTTATGACAAGTTGTTTTACACTTCTTTGGGCAGTTTCTCAGACTTAATCCTGATGGGAGAGAAGATTGAAAGTAACATTAAACAGGGAAGATTCCAAGCTAAGGAATCCACTTCGGCTGGCAGTAACAGAAGGGCTTTTGGTGGGCGCCGTCAGGGCGATGCAAGCGCAGTGTTTGGGGGCCGAGGCCGAGGCCGGGGCAGAGGTCGAAACCAGTACAGTCAGCCGCAGCAGGTGGCAAGCGTTACTATTCCGTTTCAGCAACAACCGTTTCAGCAACAACCATTTCAACAACAACAACAGCAACAGCCGCCACAACAGGGGGCACAGCCTGCCCCGCGCAGATTCCAGGGGGGAAAACCAAGGAGGGTGTTTGAAAAGCCTCCTTCAACGTATACAGATTTGCTACAGACGTTACTGGGTTTGAACTTGGTAGAGAAGAGAACTCTGGCGCCAATAACAGGCACTCCTCCGTATGGTTACGACGCAAGCAGGCACTGTGAATTCCACTCTGGGGCTCCTGGCCACGATGTAGAAGGTTGCCATGTGTTCAAGCATGTCGTGCAGGATCTATTGGATAGTAAGGCTATCAATTTTGGACAGGCGGGTCCGAACATAGTGCAAAAGCCCATGCCCAACCATGGGGCAAACGCCATTTAAACAGAGGAGGGTTTGAACTTGATTACGAATGTCGCCGATCTAAAGACACCGTTGTGCGAGATAAAGAGAAGATTATTGCAAGGTGGTGTGTATCCAGGTTGTGATGAGTACTGCTTAGAGTGTTGGACCCAAGCTGGGGGGTGTACTGATTTAAAGAAAGGTATTCAGGCTTTAATAGATGGAGGCACATTGCAATTTGACCGAGCAGCAATTGAAGAACCTGCAGGGGTATTAGCAGACAAGCAAAGTGATGTGGCTACTGTGACGATTCCCCGAAAAATGATCACTATAACGACACCGGCCAAGAGACCACCGATCACCATCACCAAGGCAGGACCAATCCCGTACGAGAGCACCAAGGCGGTCCCCTGGTCCTATGGGTTGGAAGTGTATTGTGATGGGGTAAAAATTGATGTTAATAGGCAGCCAGCTGAGACTGTAGACAACGTTGCCGGTACCGGAGGTATGACAAGAGGTGGGAGGATCTTCATATCGCCTGAGGTAGAGGCTGAGCGACTGGCAAAGGGGAAAGGAAAGATGAATGAAAATGTCCCGGTGCAGAGAAACGAAAAATAAACGGCGTCGAAGGATGTGGAAGAGTTCATGCGCTTGATTCGCAAAAGTGATTATAAGATTGTTGAGCATCTGCAACAGACGCCGTCAAAAATATCTATACTGTCGCTGCTATTGTGCTCTGAAGCTCACAGAAATGCATTGTTGAAAGTCCTGGATACTTCCTTCGTACCCCAAGATGTTTCCGTGAATCAGTTGGAGGGGGTGTTGGCGCATGTGAACGTAGGCCATAGCTTGGGCTTTACCGATTTTGATTTGACCCCGAAGGGGAGAGAGCATAATATGGCGTTGCACGTCTCTGTTGAGTGTAGAGGATCAGTCATGTCTCATGTACTGGTGGACACCGGATCATCCTTAAACATGCTGCCCAAGAAAGCGATGATGAAACTGGATGTCAGAGGAATCCTGTGTACGCCCAGTGACTTGGTGGTTAGGGCGTTTGATGGTACGCGAAGAACAGTTTTTGGATCTATAACATTACCTCTACAGGTGGGGCCGGAGGTTTTTGCGACTGAATTTTATATTATGGATATCCAGCCGGCATACAGCTGCCTTCTCGGACGACCCTGGATTCATGGTGCTGGGGCAGTCACGTCCACCTTGCATCAAAAGTTGAAATACATGGTAGGGGACAGTGTGGTCACTGTATGTGGAGGAGAAGATATATTGGTTAGCCATCTGTCATCATTCAAGTATGTGGAGGTTGACGACGAGATTCATGAAACACCCTGTCAGGCATTTGAAGGGTTGCGCATCAAAGACAAAGGTCCCGGGCCGAGTAAAGCGTCAGAGGTAGCCGTCTCGTCATATAAGGAAGCTCAAGCTCTAGTAGAGACAGGTGAGACCAAGGGCTGGGGCAAAGTGCTGGATATTCCCGTAAAGATGGACCGGTTTGGGCTGGGGTATCAACCGTCGTCATCAACACCTGCTGTGGGGGCACCCCGTTTCAGAGGACCGATAACCATCACTGCTAGTGGAGTGTGTCACGAGACCATCAACGCTGCTTCAGAGTCTGACGAAGGAGACAGTGATTGCGACATGGACGCCTGGATTCAGCCGAGCGTGCCAGGACAAGGATTATGCAATTGGTCTATTCAGGAGATTGTTCCTGTGACTCTCAAACAGTAATGCTTTGTTTTTTAATTGTTGAACAATCTGGTGTCTTGCACGGGGCATCATGATTTTGCTTAGGGTCGTGCCGTTATGAACATTGCGTGTTAAACATTAAATAAAAGGCGTTTTTTCATGTGCAAATATTGCGATCTCTGTTTTTCTTGTTTTGTATTTTACAATAAAATGGCAACGTGGTTATTCGCTTTATACGCATTTTGAAGCATTTAACCATTCCTTTTGTAGGATAACATTTTCAGGTGACATCACTGAACCACCTATGACTCGTCTCGACTTTGAGCACCCGGTATTTCAGGCCGAAGAAGAGATTGTTGAAGATGGTGACGTTCCCGAAGAATTGTCTTGGTTGGTGAAGCAAGAAGAACGAGTCATTCTGCCTCACGAGGAGGTCATCGAAATTATTAACCTGGGGTCGGAAGGGGTTGAAAAGAACATCCGTATAGGAGCCGCGCTGCAGAGCGACGTCAAGCGAAGACTGGTTGAAATGCTCAGAGAGTATAGTGATGTGTTCGCTTGGTCGTATGAAGACATGCCTGGGCTGGATACAGATATGGTTGTGCACCGTCTGCCGCTGAAAGAAGAATGCCCGCCGGTTAAGCAGAAGCTTCGCAGAACTAGACCTGATATGGCAGTGAAAATTAAGGAGGAGGTTCAAAAACAGTGGGATGCTGGTTTCCTAGCTGTTACAAAATATCCCTCATGGGTCGCTAACATTTTACCGGTGCCAAAGAAAGACGGTAAAGTGAGAATGTGCATAGATTACCGTGATCTGAACAAGGCGAGCCCGAAAGATGATTTTCCGCTTCCTCACATCGATGTGCTAGTTGACAATACTGCCCAATTCTCCGTATTCTCCTTCATGGATGGCTTCTCGGGTTATAATCAGATTAAAATGGCGCCAGAGGACATGGAGAAGACTACTTTCATAACGCCTTGGGGAACATTTTGTTATAAAGTGATGCCCTTCGGATTGAAGAATGCTGGGGCAACGTATCAGCGTGCAATGACGACTCTTTTCCATGATATGATGCATAAGGAGATCGAAGTTTATGTCGACGATATGATTGCCAAATCCCAGACGGAGGAAGAGCATTTGGTGAATTTGCTGAAATTATTCAAAAGGCTTAGGAAGTTCAGGCTGAGACTGAACCCTAACAAGTGCACCTTCGGGGTGAGATCGGGTAAACTGCTGGGGTTTATCGTGAGTGAAAAAGGAATAGAGGTCGATCCTGCAAAAATAAAAGCAATACAAGAGATGCCGACGCCTAGAACAGAGAAAGAGGTGCGCGGGTTTTTAGGGAGGTTGAACTACATCACTCGGTTCATATCTCACCTAACGGCTACGTGTGAACCGTTATTCAAGCTGTTGAAAAAAGACCAAGCTGTAACGTGGAACGAAAATTGTCAAAAGGCGTTCGATAAAATAAAGCAGTATTTGCAGGAGCCTCCTATTTTGATACCCCTAGTGTCAGGGAGACCCTTGATTATGTATTTGACAGTTCTTGAGGGAAGTATGGGTTGTGTTCTCGGTCAACATGACGAGACAGGAAGAAAAGAGCATGCGATCTACTACTTGAGTAAGAAATTTACTGAATGTGAATCTCGATATTCAATGCTTGAAAAAACTTGTTGCGCGCTAGCCTGGGCCGCCAAGCGTTTGAGGCAATACATGCTGAATCATACAACCATGCTCATCTCGAAGATGGATCCCATCAAATATGTATTCGAAAAGCAGGCATTATCGGGGCGAATTGCCCGTTGGCAGATGGTCTTGACTGAATACGACATCCAGTATGTCTCGCAGAGGGCTATAAAGGGGAGTGTACTGTCTGAGTATTTGGCAGAGCAGCCTATTGAGGATTACCGATCGATGAGGTTTGATTTTCCTGACGAGGATATCATGTACCTAAAGATGAAAGATTGCGAAGAGTCGTTGCCAGACGAAGGACCAGAATTGGGTTCCAAATGGAAGTTAATCTCTGACGGAGCTGTAAATGCCTACGGTGGCGGAATAGGGGCAATCATCACTACTCCACACGGGTCGCACATCCCGTTTACTGCTCGATTGACCTTTCTAGTCACCAATAATGAAGCCGAATACAAAGCTTGTATAATGGGGCTTGAAGAAGCCATTGATTTGCGAATCAAGAATCTGGATGTGTACGGAGACTCAGCTCTGGTGGTGAATCAGATAAAAGGGGAATGGGAGACACGTCAGCCTAATTTGATACCGTACATGAGTTATGCGAGGAGATTGTTTCCTTTCTTTGACAAGGTTGAATTGCATCATGTACCGCGAGCGGAGAATCAGATGGCTGACGCCCTGGCCACTTTGTCGTCCATGTATAAAGTCAACTTCTGGAACGAGGCTCCCAGAATTATTATCTCTCGGCTTGACAGACCTGCCTTCGTATTTGCCATTGATGAAGCATCCGACGATAAACCGTGGTATTTCGATATCCTTAATTTCCTGAAGAATAAAGAGTATCCGGCTGGGGCATCCAGTCACGATCAGAAGACTCTCAGGAGACTGGCGGGTAATTTCTATCTGAATCCGGACGGTGTCTTATACAGAAGAAACCACGATTTGGTGTTGTTACGTTGCGTAGATGAAAAAGAGGCAAAGCTGCTCATGGAGGAAATACATGAGGGTACATTTGGTACGCATGCTGGTGGGCATGCTATGACAAGGAAGTTGCTGCGGGCAGGTTATTTTTGGCTAACTATGGAAACTGATTGTTTCAAGATTGCGAGGAAGTGCCACAAGTTCCAGATCTATGTTGATAAGATCCATGTGCCTCTGAGTCCTCTGAATGTGATGTCATCGCCATGGCCATTCTCGATGTGGGGCATCGATATGATTGGAAAGATCGAGCCGACGGCTTCTAACGGACACCGGTTCATTCTAGTAGCAATCGATTATTTGACCAAGTGGGTGGAAGCGGCGTCTTATGCAAATGTGACTAAGCAGGTCGTAGCCAGATTCATCAAGAGAGATATCATTTGCAGATATGGAATCCCCGAGCGGATAATCATTGACAACGGTTCAAACCTGAACAACAAAATGATGAAGAAGCTCTGTCAGAATTTCAAGATCGAACATCACAACTCCTCCCCTTACCAACCCAAGATGAATGGCGCTGTTGAGGCGGCCAATAAGAATATAAAGAAGATTGTTCAGAAGATGGTGGTGACCTATAAGGATTGGCATGAGATGCTACCTTTTGCTTTGCACGGTTATCGTACGACGGTACGCACATCAACCGGGGCAAACCCATTCTCGTTGGTATATGGAATGGAAGCAGTATTACCATTGGAAGTTGAGATTCCTTCGCTGAGAGTATTACGAGACGTCCAACTAGACGAGGCAGAATGGGTGAAAGACAGGTTGAACTAGCTGAGTTTAATGGATGAGAAGAGGCTCGCTTCTCTAGCATACGGTCGTTTGTACCAGAGCCGAATGAAGAAAGCATATGATAAGAAGATACATCCTCGGAGCTTTCAGACGGGCGACCTTGTGTTGAAAAGGATTCTCCCGCCGCAGGCAGATCATAGGGGCAAGTGGACCCCTAACTACGAAGGGCCATACGTTGTCAGAAAAGTCTTTTCAGGAGGGGCTTTATGGTTGTCCACCATGGACGGTGAAGACTTTATGTCACCTGTGAATTCGAACGCAGTTAAAAAATACTTTGCTTAAAATTGACCCGCTGGACAGAAAAAAGAGAGTCCAGGCAAAAATGGGGCATCCTGGCGAACCAAAAACAGAATGAAAGGTTCGGGCAAAAGTTAGGGATAAAATTGAAAAATGTACACCCGCGAAGTTGAAAACCTACACTGGGCGGCTTCGGCAAAAAGGGGTATCCCGGTGAACTGAAAACCCGTAAAGGGCGGTTCATGCAAAAGTTAGGGATTTGAAAAGCAAATGACTGCGGTCCGAATTTGATACTTCATTGAGCATTGGTGCGGGAGAATATACCCGAGGGGTAGATTATCAGATACAATCTCTTCGGAAGTGTGGATACCGGGAAGGCATTAGAGTCGGGCGAGTCATAGGAGGATCAGTTCGTGATGTTCGTCTGCATCCCGTTGCCGACATGTGTACAAATTTGATTTGTCATTATATTTATGCTTCTTGTGCATACTTGTATATTTGTTGTGCGTAGCTTCCTCTTTTCAGGAGTTACATCCCGTGTACAAAACTCTGCCCATTTAGGGGCCCAATCAATAAAGCATGTTATTCAGTATGTGATGCTGGTTCTTTACTGTTTTGCGCATGATAAACGCCTAGGTTTAATGAAACTAGCAAGTACATAACGCCGCTGGCCCTTGCCAATAACTGCTAAAACTTTGAATTAACTGAAAATAATGTCAAGAACGCTAACCTGAATAGATTTGGTTGCGTAGACTTGTCTTGTCTTGTTTGTGGTGTTGCAGGGTTCATAGCCGTATGAAGTGGATGATCAAAAGATTGCAGTATGGGCCAGAAGCCCGTAACGAAAGACTTGATCCCCACGCAGGTCGCGCTTCCAAGATAACAATGTTCCTTACTGAAGAAGGATCGAATTCCCCAGCTAGTCGTAGCTTATCCAAAGGACATTCTCCAGCAAAGTCGTTTATCCTCAACAGGGTTGGCGATTCCAAGATCAAAGGCTGTATTCAGACAGTGTGGTGTCCCCCAGAAGGATTCCCCTATCCCAAGCAGAGTGGTTTAGCCTCAGAAGATTAACATTTCCGACTTGTAAGCTGCACTTAGACAGTTTACCCTTCCCAGTAGGGTCATTCGTTCTCCCCCAGTGGAGTCAGTTGATTTTCCCCAAGAGAATCATTCCATCCCCAGTGAAGTTCTCTTTCCAGCAAGTGTTCTCTTTCCTCCCAGTGGAACTCGAAGATTAAGACTCTCCCCGACAGAGTTGGTTGTGTGTCCCGTCATTTATTTTGTCGAAATATCGTGTGATACCCGTTCACTCCCCAGCAGAAGTCCAATCCTGATTGATGCATTCAGTTTATTCCTCAGCGAAGTTGGCTTCACTCTTCCAGCATTTATTTTGCTGGAATAATTCTGTGGCAGCTGGCTACCCTGAGCAGAGTTGGCGTTGTCTTCAGCATTTATTTTGCTGAAGCGGTTTTTGTATCCCAGCAGTTCGAGTCTGCATTTTCATCGGCATATAGTGTCATACGTGCATCCACCAAATAAAAACGCGTAGCAATTTACGTGTCGAATGGAGCATTGTGTCATTATCAAACATATGCATTTTGAAACATAAGCCAGGTTGGTTAACCCGTTTGTTTTCAAGTGTTGTTTCCCTTGCAGGTGGAGGGAGCTCTTGCTCAATTGAATTGCCAGGCATTCAGGATCTCGGCGTGAGACGTATAACCATAATTTCAATTTTGGGTTTTATTCCCCACAGAGTTATCATGATAAATTTCTCTTTGTCCCCGAGCAGAGTTATTTTTGTAAATTTCTCTTGTTTTCCCCGCCAGAGTTGCTCGTTGATGTTTCTCTAGTCCGACCAGCGGATTACTTTCTTCAAAATTGTTGTTACGTCAGCATCAAAGGGTTTCATGAATCAGAATTTCAGAGGCTGCCGCCGGTTATCAGAACAGGCGTCCGGTAATTTGGTTTCCAAATATCCCTAGTAGGGTCCGCCCCAAGGTCGCTGTCACGTCAGTGTTAAGAAGTTTGTGGGTTGGGACCAATGGAGAAATGGGTCCTGACGTGGACAATTTATTCCTATATTGACGGGATTTCTTCGTGCTAGAGGAAGGGGTGTCCTAACTGTTGCACCCTAAAATTTGCTCAACCTATTTCACTTGGTTTATGTTCAATATCATTAGCATTTGCATATAGAGTCATGTACATAGTCTAATCATCTGCATAGCATAGCATAGCCAGTCATCCAACAAGGGACCAAGTACTATTCTCATCTCTATGAGCCTATCAAGAGGTTATTATTCAAATTCAAGCATATACAAGTCATCAGAAAGAATTTGAAAGCTGAGAAGTCAGTGGGTCAAGCAGTGCATCTATCTCCTATCTAAGGGTATCTGAGGATCATCAAAGAAGTTGTGAGCTGTGGATTAAGCATGGAGAGTATGGAGACATCATGGGAGACTTATAAAGTCATTTGGATAAGGAGACAAGTCATTGATATGATCACAAGAGTTGCAGTTGAAGACAGTCAACTAGGGTTTCATCTGGGTCAACTCTAGGTCAACTCTAGGTCAAAGGATTGATTGAAAGGCATTGGGGTCTATTGGAGAGATGTGGAGTTCATCATTTGACATAAGAATAAGGATATTGTGTTGTGCTAAGAAGAAATCAAGAGAAATCAAGGAGAAGAGGATTTTCTAAATTAGGGTTTCTGTGTAAAATCCCCTGATTTAGGTCAAACTTCCAAGCAAGATAAGTCAAAATGCAAGCTTCAAATGGATCCTTGGTCAACATGAAACTTGTAGAGGATCTCAATACCTTTAATTTGAGTGGTGGAAGACATCAAGGATATTTATAGAACTCAAGTTATGGTCCTTGCAAGTTACAGGTCATTTGAGGTATCTGAAATTTTGTCTGTGAAAGTTACTTGTCTTCCAAGCAACTTTTACCCCTCAAGGAGATTTCAAATGAATTTATGGTAAACATAAGAGTTGTTCCTCATTGTCTTAGCTTTCTATAATGGTATGGTATTCCTTCATATGATTTGTGGAACTCTACTTATGGTCTTGGCAAGCAAAGGGTATTTTGGTCCTCTAAGAATTACAGGTCATTTCAAGCCTATGCCCAAAACCCATACAAGGAAGCTTCAAATGGAAAACTTCACAACATAAAACTTGCTCCAAATGACATTTGAGTCTATAAAAGTGACCATGAAAGATTGGAAAGACACATAGTTCAAGGTTTCAAAATTGGTGGATTTAATGAATAAAAAATGACCTAAAATGGAGATTTTTCATATTTTGACCAAATGGGGTGAAATTATAGGTCATTTTGATTGGAAAAAATGTTTTAAGAACATTGGAAAAAGTAGAATTTTGAGTTTGGTTCAAGAATTGAAAGATATGCTTGGTTACTTACAAAAGAAGTTACATAATCCAAATCCAAGGGAAAGTGTGTATGGGAAGTTTCTCCAAGGTTCTAGGACTTTCCAATGACATCTATATATTGAATGGAGAGGCTTCATGCCATGGTTGTTGATTCATTGTGCTCATAATACCAAGTTTTACATCATTCTTCCAATTTGCAAAAAGCTTTTCAAACTCCATAAAATCTCTACCAATTTCCACATTTCTTGATTTGATCATCATCAACATCTTTCATAGATCAGAATTCCATCAAAGATTTGGTTGAATTGAGCAAGAATCGTGCCATCCATCTTCATCATTCAAGGTGCAAGAAGAAGTGGTTACAAAGTTTCAAGGCATTGGAGCAAGAGGCTTTGCATACAGAACAAAGAATTGAGTGTGTGGATCAAGTTCAGAGCATTGAAAGCATTAGATCAAGAGAATTCCACAACTGTTTTCACCATTTACACCAGGTTAGTTTCCTCTTCGAATTGCATGATTTAGTTAGAATCATAGAGAATTGTTAGTATAGAACTGTTAGGATAGGTTAGAGGATTGATTTCACAAAGTTTGGAGAAGTTTCATGGAGGTTATCAATGGTGTACCAAAACTGTTAGAGCTTATAACATCAAGAATAATGCACGATAATCTTAGGTTTGTAGCTTAATTTGTTCAGCATGAAGTGTAGTTTGTGTTAGGGTAAGGTTTGGAAGAAATTGGAAGAGTTGATATCAGGTGAAAATGGTGGAACCGAGTTATTGCACCTATCGGGTTTGATTGTTAGTTGAGTTTTAGAGGAAGATAATGGTATGGCTGTGTAGAGGGAAAGAAGTAGAGTATCTTTGCTCTTTGAATCGTGTGATTTCATGGAAGAACAAGGGAGAACAGAGAACTGGAAAATTCGTGCATGGTGAGGATTTCTGAAACCCTAGGGTTTCTAAGGTTGAAGACAAAGTGAGAGCCACACGATCATGCTTTTGACCTTGACTTGGGATGTAATCTGATGGCCAGGATTTAAAATGAAAACGGAGGGAGATTCAAAGGGTGCTACGCACCGTTTCACTTAAACTCAATCTGATGGGCTTTGAATTCCTTGCTAATCCCACCCCCGTTCGCAGGCCCAATATTGATTTTAACTGGAAATCTTACTTAATGCACCGTTTCATCTTTTTTTTTTATTTTTGTTATATTTTCTGAATGCATTGGGCCCAGACGCGCTTGCTATGCGCGCCCCCCAGTCTGGGCCCATTCTCTTATTTTAAATGGTTTTAAATGCTTCCTGCACCCTCATCCAATTAATTCCTCATTTTATTTCTTTCATTTTTTTTAATTTCTTCAAAAAATCATAAAAAAGAGAAAAATGCATGATTTTAATTGGTTCTTTTTGCATACTGTTCATAATTTTGTCAAGAAAATTATCAATCAAAAAAATTAATATTTCATTTTGTTTTTATATTTTTAGCATATTTTTCTTTTAAATAGGTGTAAATGACATTTAGTTTAAGGCATGAATTTGTTAATTTTGGTTTGATTAGATGCTTTATTATTTTTGATCCATTCTTTTTAGGTTGATTAGCTTAGACCTTTAGCTTGTACATAAAATTTAGTTCATATTTTTAGGACTTAATTTTTAGGTGTTTTGTTTAGGTGTGATTAGCATGACCAAAACTAGGGTTTAGGAGATAACATAGGAGAATTAAATCATTTCCCTTAGGAGTTGTAGTTTGAATCTTTGGGGTATGGGACTATAGGGATTATGGGTAGTTAATAGATCCCTTAGAAATTACTAGGTTTCCCCTACTGCTATTAGTATACTGCTTATATTTGTTTGACTGTGTGGTGTGCCCTCTCTAGGGTTATTTTCATTTGTCTGTGTGGGGTATTGGGTTTGCTTGGGGATTGGGAGAGCTGAAGACTGTGATGATGAAGTCCATTGGAGATCCAAGAGAATGAAGTCCAACTTCCAGAGTTGATGAGGAGATCCTTTGCTGGCAGCTGTTGAGGAGTATAGGATTTAGAAGCTAGGCAGAGCTCTAGAGCAGAAAACTTGATTCTCAAACATGGAAGGCCTTGTCTGCCTCCATTCCTTCTCTATGATTCAAAGTCTCTTTCAAATATCCACCTCCTTCCTTTGGAAGGATTAGTGAATGTATTTGAAAGATAGAACTTTTGAGAGAAAATTGTCTGTATAATGTTAACAGTTGATGAGCCACCCTTGGTAGGCAGTTTACTGTTTAACATTCATTCCATCTTGTTGACTGATATGCTCTTAGAGATTGAGACTTGAAGAAAAGCCATTGCAGATGGAAGATTGATGACAAAAACCTTGCTTGAAGGCTATGGAGATGGAGATTGATGCTTGCTGAAGCTTGTAGCTGATTGATGATGACTTGAAGTCAGATGTTGATGCAGAGCTGCTGTAGCTGTTTATTTTTTAGCTGTTTAATTTCTGATGTATTGTTTGGTTTTCCCTGACTGTATTGTTTGCTGTTTAACCTGTTAGGTTGAAAGTGAATTCTGTTCACTTTTGCCTATTGTTTTCTAGGTTCGAGGTTGAGTGGGACTCCCTTGCCTCGCTTGCATTGCTGCATCCATGCATTTTACTGCTTTATTGTATATTTGCTATTGTTTCTCTTTCCGTCTATTCCCTTAGGATCTCTGTTTCTCTCTGCGCAAGAGAGGAGCATGATAGACATTAGGTCTTAACCCATGCATGATAACATTAGGTTAGTTTGATTCCCTTCGCAACCGTAGGTTAGAGTTCTGTCTCTTCTTTCTCAAAACAAACAGAAAAATACAATAAGATTTCAAACACAATAAAAGACACTTCTTCCGTAAAAGAATGTGAACTCATCAAAACGTCAATTTTTGTCCGCTTGGACTGTTAATCAGAAAAACCCTTTTTCAGAAGGAATGAAAACAATCAAGACAGACATGTGTCGTACGTGGCCCGAACTACGTTTGCTCTGATCTTTCATGCCGTATGAAAGTACGTAGGCATAGGATGCGATATCCTAGCGAGCAACCTTCCCCTCCTTTCCCGTAGGTAGGCGAACTACGTTGACTCTGATTTCTCGTTTCCGACGGGAATACGTAGGCATAAAGTGCGATACTTTGCCGAGTCATTTTCTTTTCTTTTAACCCCAGACCTTTAGAGTAGATAGAATAACAATCCATACCCGAAAACAAGCGTGGATCCCGTCGAGTACGACGGACGTGAGGGGTGCTAATACCTTCCCCTTACGTAACCGACTCCCGAATCCAGGTTTTGGTCGCGATGATCATACCTTTCCCGTCTTTGCGGTAGGTTTACTCTGAGTGTTTCCTTTCCCTCCCGTGGGATAAATAACGCACGGTGGCGACTCTTCTGTCAGCCGGCGCCGATTTTCGCAGTAGCGACAGCTGGCGACTCTGCTGGGGATCCAACGTCCCCTGGCTGCTAAGGACTGCGATGGTCCTTATGCATTTGGGATCCAACGTCCCTTAAGCGAGTCAATCCTAGCGCTTGTTTTCCCGTCGAGGATTTTGTATGGATTTATATTTCTGTCCTTTATTTTCAGCATTATATATATTGATTATTATTGCTGTATTGGGGTGTGACGGGTGTTCTATAATTGAGAGATAAGCCGGACCTGGGCTTGAGTGCACCTAAAATTAGAGTAGAAATTAGTGGGCGCGTGCCGGCTGTGCTTGCATTAGTGTCCCATGAAATCTACACTCGGACGAGGTTCTTCTGGTTGGCTTCTTTTTCTACCCTTTGGGTCGAAGGGGTTGTTGGTTAGCTGAATTGTCGACTCTGGGAACCGATCATTTGGAAGTTGGCTAAGTGAGGCCTCTTCAGGATTTGATGATGCCACTCCTTCTGGGAATCGTATCATCAACCCTGAAAGTCTGTGACGCCGACGACCGCATAGGATGCCATACCTTGTGTCAGTTATTAGGACACCTACCTGTGAGAGGGGTTTGGGTTATGCACGTAACTAGACCTTCAGATACCGGTTATTTCTTGATTTGAGATCCTGGGTATTTATGGAGAGTCATGAGGTCTATCAGAGACCAGTCAGAGTTATGGTTGAGGTCTGTCAGAGACCAGTTGGAGTTATGATATGAGGTCTACCAGAGACCAGTCAGAGTTATGTTGTGGGGTCTATCAGAGACCAGTGTTGGAGCTTTGTTTTGTGGTCTATCTGAGACCAGGGTTTGAGGAATTCTGGAGAGTCTATCTGAGACTTCTTGATATGGTTCAGGCTTTTCAGCTATGGCATTTGGTCCCTGTTGCATGTACTTGCATTGCATTGTCTGCATACCCATTATCATTGCATCCCATTAACGTGTGTCTGTGCTGCAGGTGCATTTGCATCCCACTTTGATCGGAGACCTTTATCACTCACTGCACTACAAAAATGAAAACAGAAGGGGAAAGGCTGTTTGCTGTTGTGCGCCGCTGTTGAACATGTGGTTTAAGAGTCATCTTCCCCTGAAGGGACCTTTTGTGGATAGTGCGACTACAGCTAGCTGGCCAGAGCGTCTGATGAGCTTATCTTCTGAAGACATTGAGTGGTTTGACCGAGACTTGTTGGGGTCGGAGATTATTTTCAGTTGTTCTGGGTATCCTAATGTTCCATTAATAGGAAGAAAAGGGTGTATCAATTACAACCCTTCTCTGTTCATTCGCCAGTTCGGATATGCGGTGAAGAGCCCACCAAAGGAGGAAGAAGTACAGGAATCTCTGTACTTCACCGGTGATTTGAAGGGAGAATTGCTAGCCAAGCTTCAGCATGCCTGGACGCGTATTAACAGAAGAGGGAAGCCACTATTAGGGAAGAATGACTGTCAGGCTTATGCATCATACAGAGTTTGGGTCCAGGAGAGAGCAAGACAATTACTGATGCCATTTCCAGCTGCACCAGTCCCTGTTCATATTCCGGTAGAAGAGCCAACTACTGTTACTCGGGAGGCCTACGAGCAAGTTGTCAAAGAAAAAGAAGCCTTGATGAAGATCAACGAAGGGTTAGAGCAGGAACTAGCTCAGATACGCAGTGAGAAAAACAAGGCCGTGCATGCTTTCCAACAGCAGATCGAACTAGTAAACAAACTAGGGGCTGAGTTGACTGAGGAGAAAAAGAAGCGCGAACGTCTGGGTCAAGAGTTCAGAAGCTCCCATGACATGCTGGAGTCCAAAAAGAAAGCACTCGACGCCGCACACCGAGAAATCTCTTCCTGCAACAAGACTTGGAATGCTACGCTAACCAACAATAAAAAGAGGGAAGATAAATTGAAGCAGCAAATTTCTGACCTCGAAGAGCAGTTGAAGGCTAGCATTAAGAAGTATGAAGAAGAAGTGATGACCAGGTATAGCCTCCAGAATGCATTGAACAAGGCCATCGAAGGCAGGAACGAAGCTGTGTCTCAGAAGCGGAAGCTAGAGGATCGCTTCGGAGAAGGGGCATGGGAGGAAACCGCTGGTGACGTGCGACGTGTTCTCAAGCGAAGAAACCAACTTGTTGAGGGTCTGCTTACCCGACCAAGCCATCCAGAGACCAAGAAGTTGCTAGAAGAGTATCAGGCCTATGAGTGTATTTGACCATTTCATGTATTGATGCTTTATTTGCATAGTGCTGACCATCACCAGGATTGTTGGTAGAGGTCATGCCTTCTTATTGTACACTCAGTGATATTGTATTCTTGGCTTAATGGTCTTCTCTGCAATATATGAGGCTTTCTATGATTCAGCTCCGATCTTCGTATTGCTAGCACTGTCACTGCACTGGCACAGTCGCACTAGAATCGGGGAATGATGTTCCCTAATGCACAGACACATTGCATTTCATTCATATGCATATCGCATTACAGGTGATTATTGCATGGTATCTTATTGCTTGCACTGTACCAGGTCTTTTTCAGGATTGCAGATCAGCACCCACACCGCTACTCCACTCGCACCAACTGTCGAAGAATCATGGATCAAATGCAGAACGAGATGCAAGATATGCGCGAGAAGTTGGCACTCTTCATGCAGACCATGGAGACTATTGCAAAAGGTCAGGAGAATTTGCAAGCTATGGTGCAGCCTCTGTTGGCAAGGAATGTTGGGCATGGAAATGAGGATCATCAGTCTGTGCGAGTCGACATTGTTCATGGGGATGGTACTCCCACACCCGTGGCTCCACCTGTAGTCAACATACCTGCTGTTAATGTCAACAACGGTACTGCTGCTGGGAACGGTAACGTTGGAATTGGGAACGAGACTGCTGTCCATAACGTTGGGCTTGGTGATGTCAACTTGGGTGATAATATGGGAGGCAACGGCTTCGGTAATGCTAGATTCGGGTTCAATGATCAGGGATTCGATAATACTGGGAAATATGGTTTCAATGCTCAAGGCTTTGGGCAGGACGGATATGGTATGACTAATCAGGGTTATGGAGGATTCAGAAATGGAAATGGCGCTGGGTTAATGACTTTTGGACCTGCTGGAGTTGCTCCGGGGTACGGCAACAGAGGGCGAGGCCCGGTGATGAATCAGATTAGAGCTGGCCGTAACAACGGATTCGATGGGTATGGAGTTGGGAATGGTATGTGGCAAGAGGATCAGCAAGAGGACGCTTTCTCCAGTGGAGGTTTCGAAGGACCTATGGATGACTCCCAGAGGATCAGAATGCTAGAAGAGCAGATGAGGGGGGTCGTGAACCAAAGTGTTGTGGGCTTAGACATGTCAACAATGGGTCTGGTGCCTGGCTTGAGGGTGCCAATCAAATTCAAAGCTCCTACATTTGATAAGTATAGAGGGGACACCTGTCTGAAAGTGCACGTGAGGTCATATTACAGAAGGATGTCTGCGTATTCAACTGATGAGAGGATGCTAATGCATTTCTTTCAAGATAGCTTGTCAGGTCCTTCCCTAGAGTGGTATATGGGATTGGAACCAACGCATATAAAGACATGGAAGCAGCTGGCAGAAGCATTTGTAGCTCACTATAAGTATAACAGCGACTTGGCGCCCAATCGGGTCCAATTGCAGGGGTTATCCCAGAAGAAGGGTGAGAGCTTTAAAGAGTATGCGCAAAGATGGCGCGACATGGCTGCTAGAGTCCACCCTCCTCTCGAAGACAAGGAAATGAATGACATGTTAATAGGAACATTCACCGGCATGTTTTATGATAAGTTGTTTCACACATATTTGGGCAGTTTCTCAGACTTAATTCTGATGGGAGAAAAGATTGAGAGTAACATTAAACAGGGAAGATTCCAAGCTGAGGAATCTACTGCATCTGGCAGTAACAGAAAGGCTTTTGGTGGGCGCCGTTAGGGCGATGCAAGCGCAGTGTTTGGGGGCCGAGGCCGAGGCCGAGGCAGAGGTCGAAACCAGTATAATCAGCCGCAGCAGGTGGCAAGCGTTACTATTCCGTTCCAGCAACAACCATTTCAACAACAACAACAGCAGCAGCAACAGCAGCCGCAACAGGGGGCACAACCTGCCCAGTGCAGATTCCAGGGGGGTAAACCAAGGAGAGTGTTTGAGAAACCTCCTTCAACGTATGCAGATTTGTTGCAGACACTACTGGGTCTGAACTTGGTGGAGAAGAGAACTCTGGCACCGATAACAGGCACTCCTCCGTATGGTTATGATGCAAGCAGGCACTGCGAATTCCACTCTAGGGCTCTGGGCCACGATGTAGAAGGTTGCCATGCATTTAAGCATGTTGTGCAGGATCTATTGGATAATAAGGCTATCAATTTTGGAACGGCGGGTCCGAATATAGTGCAGAAACCCATGCCCAACCATGGGGCAAACGCCATTCTAACTGAGGAAGGGTTGAATCTGATTATGAATGTCGACGATTTAAAGACACCGTTGTGTGAAATAAAGAGCCGATTATTGCAAGGGGGTGTCTATCCAGGGTGCGACGAGTATTGTTTAGAGTGCTGGTCCCTAGCTGAGGGTTGTGATGACTTAAAGAAAGGTATTCAGGCTTTAATAGATGGCGGCACGTTGCAGTTTGACCGAGCAACAATTGAAGAACCTGCAGGGGCATTAGCAGATAAACAGAGTGATGTGGCCACTGTAATGATTCCTCGAAAGACAATTACTATAACGGCACCGGTCCAGCGACCACCGATCACCATCACTAAAGCCGGACCAATCCCGTACGAGAGCACAAAGGCAGTCCCATGGTCCTATGGTTTGGAAGTGTATTGTGACGGAGTGAAGATTGATGTTAATAAGCAGCCAGCTGAGACGGTAGACAATGTTGTTGGTACCGGAGGTATAACAAGGAGTGGGAGAATCTTCATATCCCCTAAGGTAGAAGCCGAAAGACTGGCGAAGGGAAAGGGAAAGATGGTTGAGAATGTCCCAGTGCAAGCAAATGAAAAAGCAACGACATCGAAGGATGTAGAAGAGTTCATGCGCTTGATCCGTAAAAGCGATTATAAGATTGTGGAGCATCTGCAACAGACGCCGTCAAAAATATCTATACTGTCGTTGCTATTGTGCTCTAAAGCGCACAGAAATGCACTGTTGAAAGTCCTGGATACATTCTTCGTACCCCAAGATGTTTCCGTAAATCAGCTGGAGGGAGTGTTGGCACATGTGAATGCAGGCCATAGCTTGGGCTTTACAGATTTCGATTTGACCCCGAAGGGGAGGGAGCATAATATGGCGTTGCACGTGTCTGTCGAGTGTAGAGGATCAGTCATGTCGCATGTACTGGTAGACACTGGATCGTACTTAAATGTCCTACCCAAGAAAGCGATGATGAAGCTAGATGTCAGAGGAATTCTGTGCACGCCTAGTGACTTGGTAGTCAGGGCATTCGATGGTACGCGTAGAACAGTTTTTGGATCTATAACATTACCTCTACAGGTGGGGCCGGAGGTTTTCGCAACTGAATTTTATATCATGGACATCCAGCCTGCATATAGCTGCCTGCTCGGAAGACCCTGGATCCATGGGGCTGGGGCGGTCACGTCTACCTTGCGTCAAAAGTTGAAATATATGGTGGGAGACAGCGTGGTCACAGTCTGCGGAGAAGAGGACATCCTGGTCAGCCATCTGTCGTCATTTAAGTATGTGGAGGTCGATGGAGAGATTCGAGAAAAACCCTGCCAGGCATTTGAAGGGTTGCGCATCAAGGACAAAGGTCCCGGGCCGAGCAAAGTGTCGGAGGTAGCCGTCTCGTCATATAAGGAAGCTCAAGCTCTAGTAGAGACTGGTGAGACAAAGGGCTGAGGCAAAGTGTTGGATATTCCTGTGAAGGTGGACCGGTTTGGGCTGGGGTATCAACCGTCGTCATCAACACCTGCTGTGGGGGCACCCCGTTTCAAAGGGCCAATAACCATCACTGCTAGTGAAGTATGTCATGAGACCATCAACGCTGCTTCAGAGTCTGACGAAGGAGACATCGATTATTATATGGACGCCTGGATTCAGCCGAGCGTGCCAGGACAGGGATTGTGCAACTGGTCTATTCAGGAAATTGTTCCTGTGACTCTTAAACAGTAATGCTTTGTTTTATTAATTGTTGAACAATCTGGTGTCTTGCCCGGGGCATCATGATTTGCTTAGGGTTGTGCTGTTATGAACATTGCGTGTTTATCATTAAATAAAAGGCGTTTTTTCATGTGCAAATATTGCGATCCCTGTTTTTCTTGTTTTGTATTTTTCAATAAAATGGCAACGTGGTTATTCGCTTTATACGCATTTTGAAGCATTTAACCATTCTTTTGCAGGATAACATTTTCAGATGACATCCTTGAACCACCTATGACTCGTCCCGACTTTGAGCACCCGGTATTTCATGCCGAAGAAGAGGTTGTTGAAGATGGTGACGTCCCTGAAGAGCTGTCTTGGTTGGTGAAGCAAGAGGAAAGAGTCATTCTGCCTCACGAGGAGGTCATCGAAATCATTAACCTGGGGTCGGAAGGGGTTGAAAAGAATATTCGTATAGGAGTCGCGCTGCAGAGCGACATCAAGCGAAGACTGGTCGAAATGCTCAGAGAGTATAGTGATGTGTTCGCTTGGTCGTATGAAGATATGCCAGGGCTCGATACAGATATGGTTGTGCACCGTCTGCCGTTAAAAGAAGAATGCTCGCCGGTCAAGCAGAAGCTTCGCAGAACTAGACCAGATATGGCAGTGAAGATTAAGGAGGAAGTTCAAAAACAGTGGGATGTTGGTTTCCTGGCTGTGACAAAATATCCCTCATGGGTCGCTAATATCGTACCAGTGCCAAAGAAAGACGGTAAAGTGAGAATGTGCGTGGATTGCCGTGATTTAAATAAAGCGAGCCCGAAAGACGATTTTCCACTTCCTCATATCGACGTGCTAGTTGATAATACTGCTCAATACTCCGTATTCTCCTTCATGGATGGCTTCTCGGGCTATAATCAGATTAAAATGGCGCCAGAGGACATGGAGAAGACTACTTTCATTACGCCTTGGGGAACATTTTGTTACAAAGTGATTCCCTTTGGGTTGAAGAATGCTGGGGCAACGTATCAGCGTGCAATGACGACTCTTTTTCATGATATGATGCATAAGGAGATCGAAGTTTATGTTGACGATATGATTGCCAAATCCCAGACGGAGGAAGAGCATTTGGTGAATCTGCTGAAGTTATTCAAAAGGCTTAGGAAGTTCAGGCTGAGACTGAACCCTAACAAGTGCACCTTCGGGGTGAGATCGGGTAAACTGCTGGGGTTTATCGTGAGTGAAAAAGGAATAGAGGTTGATCCTGCAAAAATAAAAGCAATTCAAGAGATGCCGACGCCTAAAACAGAGAAAGAGGTGCGCGGGTTTTTAGGGAGGTTGAACTACATTGCCCGGTTCATATCTCACCTAACAGCTACGTGTGAACCATTGTTCAAGCTATTGAAAAAAGATCAAGTTGTAACGTGGAACGAAAATTGTCAAAAGGCGTTCGATAAAATAAAGCAGTATTTGCAGGAGCCTCCTATTTTGATACCCCCAGTGGCAGGGAGACCCTTGATTATGTATTTGACAGTTCTTGAGGGAAGCATGGGTTGTGTTCTCGGTCAACACGACGAGACAGGCAGAAAAGAGCATGCGATCTACTACTTGAGTAAGAAATTTACTGAATGTGAATCTCGATATTCAATGCTTGAGAAAACTTGTTGCGCGCTAGCCTAGGCCGCCAAGCGTTTGAGGCAATACATGCTGAATCATACAACCATGCTCGTCTCGAAGATGGACCCTATCAAATATGTATTCGAAAAGCAGGCGTTGTCGGGGAGAATTGCCCGTTGGCAGATGGTCTTGACTGAATATGACATCCAGTATGTCTCGCAGAAGGCTATAAAGGGGAGTGTATTGTCTGAGTACTTGGCGGAGCAGCCTATTGAAGATTACCAATCGGTGGGGTTTGATTTTCCTGACGAGGATATCATGTACCTAAAGATGAAAGATTGTGAAGAGCCATTGCCAGACGAAGGACCAGAATTGGGTTCCAAGTGGAAGTTGATCTTTGATGGAGCTGTAAATGCTTACGGTAGCGAAATAGGGGCAATCATCACTACTCCACACGGGTCGCATATCCCGTTTACTGCTCGATTGACCTTTGCAGTTACCAACAATGAGGCCGAATACGAAGCTTGTATTATGGGGCTTGAAGAAGCCATTGATTTGCGAATCAAAAATCTGGAAGTATACGGAGACTCAGCTCTGGTGGTGAATCAGATAAAAGGGGAATGGGAGACACGTCAGCCCAACTTGATACCGTACATGAACTATGCAAGGAGATTGTTGCCTTTCTTTGACAAGGTTGAATTGCATCATGTACCGCGAGCGGAGAATCAGATGGATGAAGCTCTGGCCACTTTGTCTTCCATGTACAAAGTCAACTTCTGGAACGAGGCTCCCAGCATTTTTATCTCTCGACTTGATAGACCAGCTTTCGTATTTGCTATTGACGAGGCATCCGACGACAAACCGTGGTATTTCGATATCCTTAATTTCCTGAAGAATAAAGTGTATCCGGCTGGGGCATCCAGTCAAGATCAGAAGACTCTCAGGAGATTAGCGCGTAATTTCTATTTGAATCCGGATGGTGTCTTATACAGAAGAAATCACGATTTGGTGCTGCTGCGTTGCGTAGATGAAAAAGAGGCAAAGCTGCTCATGGAGGAAATACATGAAGGTACCTTTGGTACGCATGCGGGTGGGCATGCTATGACGAGGAAGCTACTGCGGGCAGGTTATTTTTGGCTGACTATGGAAACTGATTGTTTCAAGTTTGCGAGGAAGTGCCACAAGTGCCAAATCTATACTGATAAGATCCATGTGCCTCCGAGTCCTCTGAATGTGATGTCATCGCCATGGCCATTCTCGATGTGGGGAATCGATATGATTGGAAAGATTGAGCCAACAGCTTCTAACGGGCACTGGTTCATTCTAGTAGCAATCGATTATTTCACCAAGTGGGTAGAAGCGGCGTCTTACGCAAATGTAACTAAGCAGGTGGTGGCCAGATTCATCAAGAGAGACATCATTTGCAGATATGGGATCCCCGAACGGATAATCACTGACAACGGTTCAAACATGAATAACAAAATGATGAAGGAGCTCTGTCAGAATTTCAAGATCGAGCATCACAACTCCTCCCCTTACCGACCCAAGATGAATGGCGCTGTTGAGGCGGCCAATAAGAATATCAAGAAGATCGTTCAACAGATGGTGGTGACCTATAAGGATTGGCATGAGATGCTACCTTTTGCTATGCACGGTTATCGTACGACGGTATGCACATCAACCGGGGCAACCCCGTTCTCGTTGGTATACAGGATGGAAGCAGTGCTACCATTGGAAGTTGAGATTCCTTCTCTGAGAGTATTACGAGACGTCCAATTAGATGAGGCAGAATGGGTGAAAGACAGGTTGAACCAACTGAGTTTAATGGATGAGAAGAGGCTAGCTTCTCTAGCATACGGTCGTTTGTACCAGAGCCGAATGAAGAAAAAATATGATAAGAAGATACATCCTCGGAGCTTTCAGACGGGCGACCTTGTGCTGAAAAGGATTCTCCCGCCGCAGGCAGATCACAGGGGCAAGTGGACCCCCAATTACGAAGGGCCATACATTGTCAGAAAAGTCTTCTCAGGAGGAGCGTTGTTGTTGTCCACCATAGACGGTGAAGACTTTACGTCACCTGTGAATTCGGACGCAGTTAAAAAATACTTTTCTTGAAATTGACCCGCTGGACAGAAAAAAAGACAGTCCAGGAAAAAATGGGGCATCCTGGCGAACCAAAAACAGAATGAAAGGTTCGGGCAAAAGTTATGGATAAAATTGAAAAAATGTACACCCGCGAAGTTGAAAACCTACACTGGGCGGCTTCGGCAAAAAAGGGTATCCCGGTGAATTGAAAACCCGTAAAGGGCGGTTCACGCAAAAGTTAGGGATTTAAAAAGCAAATGACTGCGGTCTAAATGTGATACTGCGGTGAGCTTTGGTGCGGGAGAATATACTTGAGTGGTCGATTATCAGATACAATCTCTTCGGAAGTGTGAATACCGGGAAAGCATTAGAGTCGGACGAGTCATAGGAGGATCAGCTCGTGATGTTCGTCTGCTTCCCGTTGCCGACATGTGTACAAATTTAATTTGTCATCATATTTATGCTTCTCGTGCATATTTGTATATTTGTTGTGCGTAGCTTCCTCTTTTCAGGAGTTACATCCCGTGTACAAAAACTCCGCCCATTCAGGGGCCCAATCAATAAAATATGTTATTCAGTACTCGATGTTGGTTCTTTACTGTTTTGTGCATGATAAAACGCCTAGGGTTAATGAAACTAGCATGTGCATAACGTCACTGGCCCTTGCCAATAATTGCTAAAACTTTGAATTAACTGAAAACGATGTCGCTAACGCTAACCTGAATAGATTTGGTTGCATATGCTTGTTTTGTCTTGTTTGTGTTGTTGCATGGTTCATAGCCGTATGAAGAGGACGATCAAAAGATTGCAGTAACGAAAGACTCGATCCCCACGCAGGTCGCTCTCCCAAGATGACAATGTCCCTCAATGAAGAAGGATCAAATTCCCCAGCTTGCCGTAGCTTATCCAAAGGGGATTCTCTAGCAAAGTCGTCTATCCTTAGAAAAATTTGGCGATTCCAAGATTGTAGGCTGTGTTCAGACAATATGGTGTCCCCCAGAAGGATTCCTTATCTCAAGCAGAGTGGTTTAGCCGCAGAAGATTAATATTTCCAATTTGTGAGCTGTATTCAGACAGTTCACCTTTCCCCGCAGGGTCATTTACTCTCCCCCAATGGAGTCAGTTGATTTTCCCCAAGAGAATCGTTTCGTCCCCGGCGGAGTTCTCTTTTCAGCAAGTATTTTTCCTCCCAGTGGAACTCGAAGATTAAGGCTCTCTCCGGCAGAGTTGGTGGGGCGCCCTGGCATTTATTTTGTCAAAATACCGTGTGATATCCGTTCGCTCTCCAGCAGAAGTTCAATCATACCAAGCTCATCTGCTATCTCCCCAGCAGAGTTATATTCCCCAGCAGGGTGTTACTTCAACAAGGTGCTTGGTTAAGTTCCCAATCCCCAGCGAAGTTGATCCCACTCTTCCAGCATTTATTTTGCTGGAATAATTCTGTAGCACCTGGCTATCCCCAGCGGAATCGGCATTGTCTTCAGCATTTATTTTGCTGAAGCAGTTTCTGTATCCCAGCAGTTCGAGCCGGCATTTTCATTGGCATATAGTGTCATACTTGCATCCACCAAATAAAAACGCGTAGCATTTCCATGTCGAATGGAGCATTGCGTCATTGTCAAACATATGCATTTTGAAACATGAACCAGGTCGGCTAACCGTTTGTGTTCAAGTATTGTTCTCTTGCAGGTGGAAGGAGCTCTTGCTCAAATGAATTACCAAATATTCAAGATCTCGATGTGAGACATTCAACGAAAGTGTCAGCTTCGGCATTATTCCCCCACAGAGTTATCACGATGAAGTTCTCTTTGTCTCCAAATAGAGTTATTTGTAAATTTCTCTTGTTTTCCCCGCCAGAGTTAGTAGGCAAAATATCTCCTTGTCCCCAAGCAGAGTTATTTGTCATCAAAGGGTTTCATGAATCAGAATTTCAGAGGCTGCCGCCGGTTATCAGAACAGGCGTCCGGTAGTTTGGTTTTCAGATATCCCCAATAGAGTCCGCCCCAAAATTGCTGTCACGTCAGTATTAAGAAGTTTGTGGGTCGGGACCAGTGGAGGAATGAGTCCTGACGTGGACAATTTTATTGACAGATTTTCTTCGTGCTAGAGAAGTGGGGGTCCTAACGTGGACAATTTTATTTCCCCGGGTTGATAAGAGGTGCTAGTCCTAACATGGACAGGTTCGATTTCTCAGAATTGATGGGATGTGGAGTCCTGACGTGGACATCTCCTCAAGTTGACGATATGTGTTGGTCCTAACGTGGACAGATTTGATTTCTTGGTGTTGATTGAATGTGAAGTCATGACGTTGACAAAATTGATTACTCTTCGTGTTGGTGTCCTGGCGTGGACAATTTATTTCCAGCAAATGTATTTCTTTGTAATGGTGAAAGGTGGGTCCTGACGTGGACAAGTTTATGGTTTTTCGTGATGATAAGAGGCGCGAGTCCTGACGTGGACAAATTTATCCTTCTTCGTGCTGACAAAGTGTGTATCCTGACATGGACAAATTTTATTTCCCCAGCGAGTCGAATGTGCGCACGTCCTGACGTGGACAAGGTTATCTCTCTCCGTGTTAGTGAAACGGGAGTCCTGACGTGGACAAATTTTATTTCCTCAGCAAGTCAAGAGGTGGGTCCTGACGTGGACAAATCGAGATGAAGCGTAGTCCTGACGTGGACAAGTCTTATTTCTTCAGCGGGTCGAGATGTGAGTCCTGACGTGGACGAATCAAGATAAAGATGGCATTCCTTACGTGGAAAGAGATGGTTTCCTTACGTGGAAAGAAGACGCATTCCTTACGTGGAAGAGTTTAGTCCTGACGTGGACAGATCCAAATCAAGATTGGATTCCTTACGTGGAAAGATGTGATTCCTTACGTGGAAAGAGATGGTATTCCTTACGTGGAAAGATGTATTCCTAACGTGGAAAGATGTATTCCTAACGTGAAAAGATGGTTATTCCTTACGTGGAAAGAGGTTATTCCTTACGTGGAAAGAAGTTTATTCCTAACGTGGAAAGGGGAGTCCTGACGTGGACGATGTATGACTGGCATGAAAGAGTTTAGTCCTGACGTGGACAGATCTAGACGAAGTTTATTCCTGACGTGGAAGAGTTTAGTCCTGACGTGGACAGATCTAGACGAAGTTTATTCCTGACGTGAAAGAGTTTAGTCCTGACGTGGACAGATTTAGACGAAGTTTATCCCTGACGTGGAAGAGTTTAGTCCTGACGTGGACAGATACAGAAGAGATGATTCCTTACGTGGACGGTGTTATTCCTAACATGGAAGAATTTATTCCTAACGAGGACGATTTATTTCTGATGAAAGGCAGACGAGCCATCCCCAGTGAAGTTGTCGAAGTTTTTCCGAGTTGACAGCAGGGGGAGTCCTGACGTGGACAAGTTTAGTTGAGATTTCTTTGTGTTGACGACACAGGCGTCCTAACATGGACAAAGTTATATTCTTGCGATGATAGAATCTTTTTCAAGCTGATGAAAATAATTCCCAGCACGGTCGCTAATGGATCAGTTGGTTGCGGTAATAACCAGATTCAGTTGGTGGATGTCGTTCCCCAAGTAGTGGTGCAGTTTATTTCTGCGGTTGGCAAATTTCCGGGTTCTTAGTATTCAACCGTCTCGTACCGCGAATGTTTGAAGTTCGTTCGCTCTTCACCCAATCGGGTCCAAGTCGCTTGAATAGGGGCAGCTGTTGCACCCTAAAATTTGCTCAACCTATTTCACTTGGTTTATGTTCAATATCATTAGCATTTGCATATAGAGTCATGTACATAGTCTAATCATCTGCATAGCATAGCATAGCCAGTCATCCAACAAGGGACCAAGTACTATTCTCATCTCTATGAGCCTATCAAGAGGTTATTATTAAAATTCAAGCATATACAAGTCATCAGAAAGAATTTGAAAGCTGAGAAGTCAGTGGGTCAAGCAGTGTATCTATCTCCTATCTAAGGGTATCTGAGGATCATCAAAGAAGTTGTGAGCTGTGGATTAAGCATGGAGAGTATGGAGACATCATGGGAGACTTAGAAAGTCATTTGGAGAAGGAGAAAAGTCATTGATATGATCACAAGAGTTGCAGTTGAAGACAGTCAACTAGGGTTTCATCTGGGTCAACTCTAGGTCAAAGGATTGATTGAAAGGCATTGGGGTCTATTGGAGAGATGTGGAGTTAATCATTTGACATGTGAATAAGTATATGGTGTTTTGCTAAGAAGAAATCAAGAGAAATCAAGGACAAGAGGAGTTTCTAAATTAGGGTTTCTGTGTAAAATCCCCTGATTTAGGTCAAACTTCCAAGCAAGATAAGTCAAAATTCAAGCTTCAAATGGATCCTTGGTCAACATGAAACTTGTAGAGGATCTCAAGACCTTTAACTTGAGTGGTGGAAGACATCAAGGAGATTTATAAAACTCAAGTTATGGTCCTTGCAAGTTACAGGTCATCTGAGGTATCTGAAATTTTGTCTGTGAAAGTTACTTGTCTTCCATGCAACGTTTACCCCTCAAGGAGATTTCAAATGAATTTATGGTCAACATAAGAGTTGTTCCTCATTGTCTTAGCTTTCTATAATGGTATGGTATGCCTTCATATGATTTGTGGAACTCCACCTATGGTCTTGGCAAGAAACGGGTATTTTGGTCATCTAAGAATTACAGGTCATTTCAAGCCTATGCCCAAAACTCATACAAGGAAGCTTCAAATGGAAAAATTCACAACATCAAACTTGCTCCAAATGACATTTTGAGTCTAGAAAAGTGACCATGAAAGATTGGAAAGAATCATAGCTCAAGGTTTCAAAATTGGTGGATTTAATGAATAAAAAATGACCTAAAATGGAGATTTTTCATATTTTGACCAAATGGGGTGAAATTATAGGTCATTTTGATTGGAAAAAATGTTTTAAGAACATTGGAAAAAGTAGAATTTTGAGTTTGGTTCAAGAATTGAAAGATATGCTTGGTTACTTACAAAAGAAGTTACATAATCCAAATCCAAGGGAAAGTGTGTATGGGAAGTTTCTCCAAGGTTCTAGGACTTTCCAATGACATCTATATATTGAATGGAGAGGCTTCATGCCATGGTTGGTGATTCATTGTGCTCATAATACCAAGTTTTACATCATTCTTCCAATTTGCAAAAAGCTTTTCAAACTCCATAAAATCTCTACCAATTTCCACATTTCTTGATTTGATCATCATCAACATCTTTCATAGATCAGAATTCCATCAAAGATTTGGTTGAATTGAGCAAGAATCGTGCCATCCATCTTCATCATTCAAGGTGCAAGAAGAAGTGGTTACAAAGTTTCAAGGCATTGGAGCAAGAATCTTTGCATACAGAACAAAGAATTGAGTGTGTGGATCAAGTTCAGAGCATTGAAAGCATTAGATCAAGAGAATTCCACAACTGTTTTCACCATTTACACCAGGTTAGTTTCCTCTTCGAATTTCATGATTTAGTTAGAATCATAGAGAATTGTTAGTATAGAACTGTTAGGATAGGTTAGAGGATTGATTTCACAAAGTTTGGAGAAGTTTCATGGAGGTTATCAATGGTGTACCAAAACTGTTAGAGCTTATAACATCAAGAATAATGCACGATAATCTTAGGTTTGTAGCTTAATTTGTTCAGCATGAAGTGTAGTTTGTGTTAGGGTAAGGTTTGGAAGAAATTGGAAGAGTTGATATCAGGTGAAAATGGTGGAACTGAGTTATTGCACCTATCGGGTTTGATTGTTAGTTGAGTTTTAGAGGAAGATAATGGTATGGCTGTGTAGAGGGAAAGAAGTAGAGTATCTTTGCTCTTTGAATCGTGTGATTTCATGGAAGAACAAGGGAGAACAGAGAACTGGAAAATTCGTGCATGGTGAGGATTTCTGAAACCCTGGGGTTTCTAAGGTTGAAGACGAAGTGAGAGCCACACGATCATGCTTTTGACCTTGACTTGGGATGTAATCTGATGGCCAGGATTTAAAATGAAAACGGAGGGAGATTCAAAGGGTGCTACGCACCGTTTCACTTAAACTCAATCTGATGGGCTTTGAATTCCTTGCTAATCCCACCCCCGTTCGCAGGCCCAATATTGATTTTAACTGGAAATCTTACTTAATGCACCGTTTCATCTTTTTTTTTTATTTTTGTTATATTTTCTGAATGCATTGGGCCCAGACGCGCTTGCTATGCGCGCCCCCCAGTCTGGGCCCATTCTCTTATTTTAAATGGTTTTAAATGCTTCCTGCACCCTCATCCAATTAATTCCTCATTTTATTTCTTTCATTTTTTTTAATTTCTTCAAAAAATCATAAAAAAGAGAAAAATGCATGATTTTAATTGGTTCTTTTTGCATACTGTTCATAATTTTGTCAAGAAAATTATCAATCAAAAAAATTAATATTTCATTTTGTTTTTATATTTTTAGCATATTTTTCTTTTAAATAGGTGTAAATGACATTTAGTTTAAGGCATGAATTTGTTAATTTTGGTTTGATTAGATGCTTTATTATTTTTGATCCATTCTTTTTAGGTTGATTAGCTTAGACCTTTAGCTTGTACATAAAATTTAGTTCATATTTTTAGGACTTAATTTTTAGGTGTTTTGTTTAGGTGTGATTAGCATGACCAAAACTAGGGTTTAGGAGATAACATAGGAGAATTAAATCATTTCCCTTAGGAGTTGTAGTTTGAATCTTTGGGGTATGGGACTATAGGGATTATGGGTAGTTAATAGATCCCTTAGAAATTACTAGGTTTCCCCTACTGCTATTAGTATACTGCTTATATTTGTTTGACTGTGTGGTGTGCCCTCTCTAGGGTTATTTTCATTTGTCTGTGTGGGGTATTGGGTTTGCTTGGGGATTGGGAGAGATGAAGACTGTGATGATGAAGTCCATTGGAGATCCAAGAGAATGAAGTCCAACTTCCAGAGTTGATGAGGAGATCCTTTGCTGGCAGCTGTTGAGGAGTATAGGATTTAGAAGCTAGGTAGAGCTCTAGAGCAGAAAACTTGATTCTCAAACATGGAAGGCCTTGTCTGCCTCCATTCCTTCTCTATGATTCAAAGTCTCTTTCAAATATCCACCTCCTTCCTTTGGAAGGATTAGTGAATGTATTTGAAAGATAAAACTTTTGAGAGAAAATTGTCTGTATAATGTTAACAGTTGATGAGCCACCCTTGGTAGGCAGTTTACTGTTTAACATTCATTCCATCTTGTTGACTGATATGCTCTTGGAGATTGAGACTTGAAGAAAAGCCATTGCAGATGGAAGATTGATGACAAAAACCTTGCTTGAAGGCTATGGAGATGGAGATTGATGCTTGCTGAAGCTTGTAGCTGATTGATGATGACTTGAAGTTAGATGTTGATGCAGAGCTGCTGTAGCTGTTTATTTTTTAGCTGTTTAATTTCTGATGTATTGATTGGTTTTCCCTGACTGTATTGTTTGTTGTTTAACCTGTTAGGTTGAAAGTGAATTCTGTTCACTTTTGCCTATTGTTTTCTAGGTTCGAGGTTGAGTGGGACTCCCTTGCCTCGCTTGCATTGCTGCATCCATGCATTTTACTGCTTTATTGTATATTTGCTATTGTTTATGTTTCCGTCTATTCCCTTAGGATCTCTGTTTCTCTCTGTGCAAGAGAGGAGCATGATAGACATTAGGTCTTAACCCATGCATGATAACATTAGATTAGTTTGATTCCCTTCGCAACCGTAGGTTAGAGTTCTGTCTCTTCTTTCTCAAAACAAACAGAAAAATAAAATAAGATTTCAAACACAATAAAAGACACTTCTTCCGTAAAAGAATGTGAACTCATCAAAACGTCAATTTTTGTCCGCTTGGACTGTTAATCAGAAAAACCCTTTTTCAGAAGGAATGAAAACAATCAAGACAGACATGTGTCGTACGTGGCCCGAACTACGTTTGCTCTGATCTTTCATGCCGTATGAAAGTACGTAGGCATAGGATGCGATATCCTAGCGAGAAACCTTCCCCTCCTTTCCCGTAGGTAGGCGAACTACGTTGACTCTGATTTCTCATTTCTGACGGGAATACGTAGGCATAAAGTGCGATACTTTGCCGAGTCATTTTCTTTTCTTTTAACCCCAGACCTGTAGAGTAGATAGAATAACAATCCATACCCGAAAACAAGCATGGATCCCGTCGAGTACGACGGACGTGAGGGGTGCTAATACCTTCCCCTTGCATAACCGACTCCCGAATCCAGGTTTTGGTTGCGATGATCATACCTTTCCCGTCTTTGCGGTAGGTTTACTCTGAGCGTTTCCTTTCCCTCCCGTGGGATAAATAACGCACGGTGGCGACTCTTCTGTCAGCCGGCGCCGATTTTCGCAGTAGCGACAGCTGGCGACTCTGCTGGGGATCCAACGTCCCCTGGCTGCTAAGGATTGCGATGGTCCTTATGCATTTGGGATCCAACGTCCCTTAAGCGAGTCAATCCTAGCGCTTGTTTTCCCGTCGAGGATTTTGTATGGATTTATATTTCTGTCCTTTATTTTCAGCATTATATATATTGATTATTATTGTTGTATTGGGGTGTGACGGGTGTTCTATAATTGAGAGATAAGTCGGACCTGGGCTTGAGTGCACCTAGAATTAGAGTAGAAATTAGTGGGCGCGTGCCGACTTTGCTTGCATTAGTGTCCCATGAAATCTACACTCGGACGAGGTTCTTCTGGTTGACTTCTTTTTCTACCCTTTGGGTCGAAGGGGTTGTTGGTTAGCTGAATTGTCGACTCTGGGAACCGATCATTTGGAAGTTGGCTAAGTGAGGCCTCTTCAGGATTTGATGATGCCACTCCTTCTGGGAATCGTATCATCAACCCTGAAAGTCTGTGACGCCGACGGCCGCATAGGATGCCATACCTTGTGTCAGTTATTAGGACACCTACCTGTGAGAGGGGTTTGGGTTATGCAGGTAACTAGACCTTCAGATACCGGTTATTTCTTGATTTGAGATCCTGGGTATTTATGGAGAGTCATGAGGTCTATCAGAGACCAGTCAGAGTTATGGTTGAGGTCTGTCAGAGACCAGTTGGAGTTATGATATGAGGTCTACCAGAGACCAGTCAGAGTTATGTTGTGGGGTCTATCAGAGACCAGTGTTGGAGCTTTGTTTTGTGGTCTATCTGAGACCAGGGTTTGAGGAATTCTGGAGAGTCTATCTGAGACTTCTTGATATGGTTCAGGCTTTTCAGCTATGGCATTTGGTCCCTGTTGCATGTACTTGCATTGCATTGTCTGCATACCCATTATCATTGCATCCCATTAACGTGTGTCTGTGCTGCAGGTGCATTTGCATCCCACTTTGATCGGAGACCTTTATCACTCACTGCACTACAAAAATGAAAACAGAAGGGGAAAGGCTGTTTGCTGTTGTGCGCCGCTGTTGAACATGTGGTTTAAGAGTCATCTTCCCCTGAAGGGACCTTTTGTGGATAGTGCGACTACAGCTAGCTGGCCAGAGCGTCTGATGAGCTTATCTTCTGAAGACATTGAGTGGTTTGACCGAGACTTGTTGGGGTCGGAGATTATTTTCAGTTGTTCTGGGTATCCTAATGTTCCATTAATAGGAAGAAAAGGGTGTATCAATTACAACCCTTCTCTGTTCATTCGCCAGTTCGGATATGCGGTGAAGAGCCCACCAAAGGAGGAAGAAGTACAGGAATCTCTGTACTTCACCGGTGATTTGAAGGGAGAATTGCTAGCCAAGCTTCAGCATGCCTGGACGCGTATTAACAGAAGAGGGAAGCCACTATTAGGGAAGAATGACTGTCAGGCTTATGCACCATACAGAGTTTGGGTCCAGGAGAGAGCAAGACAATTACTGATGCCATTTCCAGCTGCACCAGTCCCTGTTCATATTCCAAATGGATTTCTGGTCAACATAAGAGTTGTTCCTCATTGTCTTAGATTTCTAGAAAGGTATGGTATGCCTTCATCTGATTTGTGGAACTCTACTTATGGTCTTGGCAAGCAAAGGGTATTTTGGTCATTTGAGAATTACAGGTCATTTCAAGCCTATGCCCAAAACTCATACAAGAAAGCTTCAAATGAAAAACTTCACAACATCAAACTTGTTCCAAATGACATTTTGAGTCTAGAAAAGTGATCATGAAAGTTTGGAAAAGCTCATAGCTCAAGGTTTCAAATTTGGTCATTTAAAAAGTGAATTTAATGAATAAAAGTGACCTAAAATTGAGATTTTTCATAACATGGCCAAATGGGATGAAATTATAGGTCATTTTGATTGGAAAAAATGTTTTAAGAACATTGGCAAAAGTAGATTTTTGAGTTTAGGGCAAAGTTTGAGAGATACCATTGGTTACTTATGTATGAAGTTAACATATCCAAAATTCAAGGAAAGTGTGCACAAGAAGTTTCTACCATGTTCTAGAAAGGTCCATGAGTGTCTATATATTGAGTAGAGTGGCTTCATTCAAGGGTTGGTGATTCATTTTGATCAAAATACCAAGTTTCATCTCATTCTTCAAGTGTGAAAATTCATCCCAAACTCTATCAAACCTTCATCAATTTCCAAAATCCTTGATCCTATCATCATCTACATCCTTCATAGATCCAATTTCCATCAAAATCTGTTTGAATTGAAGAGGAATTTGTGCTATCCAACATCATCATCCAAACTGCAAAAGGAAGTGGTTATGGCAATCCAAGGAGTTTGAGCAAGAACTACTGCATACAGAATCAAGAATCAAGTTTGTTGATCAATTCCCAAGCATTGCAAGCTTCGGATCCAAGGAATTCTGTACCTGTTTTCATCATCAAACCAGGTTAGTGTTTTCATCGGTTTGGATAGATTTAGTTAGCATGTTAGAGAATCATTAGGTTAGAAGGGTTAGGGATGATTAGATGATTGTTTCTGATGACTTTGAAGACAATTCATGGAGGTTACCATTGGAGTACCAAAACTGTTAGGGCTTAGAACACCTAGGTTAGGGCATGATAATCTTGGTTAAATGGATTAAAATGACCAGCAAAGCATGTAGATTGTGTTAGTGTAAGAGTTAACAAGAATTAGCATGGTTGATGTCAGTGTAAAATGGTGGAATCTAGACCTTCTAGCTATCGGGTTTGGACCTAGAGGGAGTTTCAGAGAAAATCAAGGCCATGGTTGTGTAGAGGAGAAGAAGTGGAGCATTTTTGCTTTTTGCAGCTGTGAGTTTCATGGAGAAATGAAGATGCAGGAGTATGTGGAATCCTGGTTCGCGCGAGCTGCATGCAGGGTTCATCAATGGCGAAACCCTAACTTGGAGAAGATGATCTTCCCAGCGTTGGATGACTCATTTGACTTTGACTCAGAGAAGGATCTAATGGCCACGATTCAAACGAAATTTGGAGGGAGATATTACGAAGCAATACGCTGCGTTTCATTTAATCATTCTGATGGGCTTAAGTTGCCCTTGCTATTCGTACCCCTATCTTCAAGGCCCTTGTTTTACTAACTGCATCGTTTCCCCTTTTTTTGTTTTATTATTGTGTTTTCTGGTTAGCTGGGCCCAGACGCGCTTTGCTATGCGCGCCCCCCAGTCTGGGCCCATCCTCTTGTTTTAACTGAAATGAATGCTGACTGCACCCCTACCCCCTTTAATTCATATTAATTTCATTCAATTTTTGTTAATTCTTTAAAAAATCATAGCAAATAGAAAATTGCATATTTTTTAATGGTTGTTTTTGCATCTTTTTCATAATTCTGTTAAGAAAATTTTCACATGATAAAATTAGCATTTCATTTTATTTTTGTATTTTTAGTATATTTTTCTTTTAAATAGGTTTAAATAATGTTTAGTTTAATGCATGATATTGTTGATTTTAGTTTGGTTAGATGCTTTTACATTTTGGATCCATTCTTTTTAGGGTGATTAACTTAGAACTTTAGCTTGTATATAAATTTTAATTCATGATTTTAGGATTTAATTTCAGATGATTAGTTTAGGTGTGATTAGGATAATCAAAACTAGGGTTTAAAGATAACATAGGTGTGATAAATCCTTTCTTTTAGGAGTTGTAGTTTGAATTTTGGGGTATGGGACTATAGGGGTATTATGGGTAGATGATAGATCCCTTAGAAATTACTAGGTTTCCCCTATTCTACTATTACTATTAGTATACTGCTTGTACTTGCTTGACTGTGTGGTGTGCCCTCTTTAGGGTTATTTTTTGACTGTGTGGGGTATTGGGCTTGCTTGGGGCTTGGGGTTTGAGCTGAAGACTGTGCTGATGAGGCCCATTGGAGATTAAGAGATTGAAGACCAACTTCCAGAGTTGATGAGGAGTATCTCTTGCTGGCAGCTGTTGAAGGCTAGGGTTTAGGAGCTAGGCAGAGCTCTAGAGTAGAAAACTTGGTTCACAAACATGGAAGGTCTTGTCTGCCTCCATTCTTTCTCTATGATTCAAAGTCTCTTTTAAATACCCACCTCCTTCCTTTGGAAGGATTAGTGAATGTATTTAAAAGATAGAACTTTTGAGGGAAAACTGTCAGTATCATGTTAACAGTCAGTGAGCCACCCTTGGTAGGCAATTGACTGTTTAACATTCATTTCATCTTGTTGACTGATATTCACCTTGGAGATTGAGACTTGAAGAAAAGCCATTGCAGATTGAAGACAAAGACCTTGCTTGAAAGTTTGAAGATGAAGACTGATGCTTGCTTGAAGCTTGTAGCTGTTTGGAGATGACTTGAAGACAGATGTGACGCAGAGCTGCTTTTGCTGTTTATTTTTGCTGTTTTTTTAATTCTTGATGTATTGATTGAATTTCCCTGGCTGTATTGTTTGTTGTTTAACCTGTTAGGTTGAAAGTGAATTCTGTTCACTTTTGCCTATTGTTTTCTAGGTTCGAGGTTGAGTGGGACTCCCTTGCCTCGCTTGTATTGCTGCATCCATGCATTTTACTGCTTTATTGTATATTGGCTATTGTTTCTGTTTCCGTTTATCCCTTAGGATCTCTGTTTCTCTCTGCGCAAGAGAGGAGCATGATAGACATTAGGTCTTAACCCATGCATGATAACATTAGGTTAGTTTGATTCCCTTTGCAACCATAGGTTAGAGTTCTGTCTCTTCTTTCTCAAAACAAACAGAAAAATACAATAAGATTTCAAACACAATAAAAGACACTTCTTCCGTAAAAGAATGTGAACTCATCAAAACGTCATTTTTGTCCGCTTGGACTGTTAATCAGAAAAAAAACCTTTTTCAGAAGGAATAAAAACAATCAAGACAGACTTGTGTCGTACGTGGCCCGAACTACGTTTGCTCTGATCTTTCGCGCTGTGCAGTAGTACGTAGGCATAGGATGCGATATCCTAGCGAGCAATCTTCCTCTCCTTTCCCGTAGGTAGGCGAACTACGTTGACTCTGATTTCTCGTTCCAGACGGGAATACGTAGGCATAAAGTGCGATACTTTGCCGAGTCATTTTATTTTATTTTAACCCTTGACCTGTAGATAGAAATAACAATCCATACCCGAAAACAAGCGTGGATCCCGTCGAGTACGATGGACGTGAGGGGTGCTAATACCTTCCCCTTGCGTTACCGACTCCCGAATCCAGGATTTGGTTGCGATGACCATTCCTTTCCCCGTTTTGCGGTAGGTTTACCTCGAGCGTTTCCCTTCCCTCCGTTGGGATAAATAACGCACGGTGGCGACTCTTCTGTTCAGTCGGCGCCGATTTTCGCAGTAGCGACAACCTATAAGACTCTTGCACTAACAATCATGAATTCCTTCAAACTAAAATCCTTACCCTCGAAACTCATCCTTTCAAATAGTGTATCCTTCAATCATCAATTGGGATTTGCAACACCAACAATACCATAACAACCGCGTATAACACCATCATCTTCCATCACTGACTTAACTTTAAACCACTTTAAACCCACACTCTCTCACATCTCCGTTGCCATTTCCAAGCTCCGAGCCTCCATACCTCCGAAACACAACAACTTGCTGCTAATCGCAACACAACCTAATTTTTTTTATTTCTGTGATCGGGTAAATAGGAGAATGGTGAGATAGATTTAGAACGACACAAATAGAGAATATATCCACTGCGAGGTTGAAAGAGAAACAGAGTTGTGCACCTTGGAGGTTTGAAGGAAAAAGAGATAAAGCAGAGAAGAGAAAGAGAAAATGGGGCGTGTGATGCATCTTAACAAGTAAGGCTAACCTTGTTGTTTTTTTTGAACTATTCTTTGTGTGGTTTGTGTAGGTTTAGAGCCTTAGACCCGTTCCATCTACTGTCTACACCCTAATACCATGGGCCTAGCATAATAAGGCCTACACCAAATTCTGTTTGCACACTGCAGTTGCTATTACACCCTTAATTCTGTTTAAACTTTTTTTGAATTTTAATTATTAATTGATTGATTTAGATTTTATTTTAATTTGGAGTTGCTTGATCAAAATTTTGATTTTAATAGCATTTAATTTTAAACTAGAATTAAATTTTATATTTAATTAGAAGTGAAGTTTGGATTAATTCTTGGTTTTAGTTTCAATTATTTTTTATGCAAAATTTGATTAACTTTTGATTAGGTTTTATTTTTAAATTCTAATCTTAGATTTATGCATTTTTATTTCTTAGTCTTAACCTTGATTTTAGTTCAATTCTAATTTTGATTAAATTTTAATCATAATGTTGACCTTGGTGATCAAATTGTGAATTCTAGACTAATTCATGGTGATACTTGTGACTGCTTACCTTGATGATACTTGTGACTGCTTACCTTGATGATACTGGTAAGTATTTCATGGAGCATGATTTTGATGCTTATTCTGACTAATTCTTGATTAAGTGTTTATCAATTCTTGATGCGTGCCTTCTGATTAGACCTTATTTCATATTTACTTCTCTTCGTGATTGAGTTTGTTCGTGTTTACTTATTGATTACTTTGTATTCACATGCTCCCTTAGGGATTCCTAGTCCAACTTAATTTCTCATTAAGGTTGGAGTAGGATAGACATTAGGCCCTCAATCCAAGCATGACAATATTAGGTAGACTTCCATTCTAATCCTGATCTTAGGGCCATAATGCATGATAAAATCTAGGATTCAGTTTACCTTAGACCGTCGATATGTCTTTCTCTTATATCTCTCAAATCAACATACTTAACCTCTACAAATAATTTCTTAACTAAACTAAAATCATGATTCATTTTGTTTAATACTTCTAAATTTTTTTCTTAATTAAATAATGGAAGTAGTGGGTTCTTGGAGTCTAACACTCCTTAGATCCTTGAACGATAACTCTTGAGGCGCATGCCTTGGGTTGTGTTTGTTTCATCTTTCATTTCTAAAAATACTTAACTCTTTTCAAAACCTTTAATCTAGAAAACCCTAATTCGATTAAAACTTTGAACCTAATTAAATCACTCCTCAAATATGACTACGTAAAGATATTTTCTTAATTGACAATGGAGATAATGAATTCCTGAGGTCTAGCACTTCTTGGGTTCTTGAACGATCGCTCTTGGGGCGCACGACTTGGGTTATGATCATTTTGCTCTTTCATTTCTAAAACACTCAATTCGTTTAAAATAATTAACACATATAATCAAAATACCCTAACCAAATTTAAATCTTTTTTCATAATTAAATTACAAAAAAACTGAGTTCTTGGAGACTCGCACTCCTCATATTCTTGACTGACCGCTCTTAGGGCGCACGCCTTGGGTTGTGGGTTGATCGACCTTTCATTCCTAAAAAACTTCCCCTAATTATTTGGACAAAAAAGTTCATTGTCCAACAAACACAATTTCATTATTTATCGAATGAAAAAGGTATTGTTGGGATCTAGCGTTCCAATAATGTCTTGATTAATTGGTTGCGTGGATGGCGTCTCGTTTATCAAATAGTCGTCATTCTCCCTCAAAATACTCTACCAATTAAACCTTGTTTTCTCGCTCTCGTGCGATTGAAATCCTAAAACCTACTCAAATAAAACTCTTTTGTCAATCAAAATCCTTAATACACTTTAATCTATTCAACCAACTTTTGCAAAGAACATTGTTTAGTCCATTCTTTCGCGCATATAGACCCGTGCTTCAACCTCCCATACAAACAAAAAATCCAATGTTTAGCAGTTAGAATGCGACCTAAACACTCATTCGTAAATAACACCAACCAACCGTAGTCTTCCAAACTACGATTGCTCTAACTTCCTCATTGCACTATGAGGGTACGTAGGCATAGGATTGCGAGATCCTAGCGAGCTACCTTTTTTCTTTTACCCCAAACCTTCTACCGTAGTCCCACGAACTACAATGCTCTGACTTTCCCATTGCATGAGGGAGTACGTAGGCACAAGGGCCCCAATCCTTGGCGAGCACCCTAAAAAAAACCACTAATTTCCCTTAGAAGAAAACAAAGAACCTAGATGACTTTTCTCTCGAATCGAATCAAGAGGTTCCAGTTGAGTACAACAGATGTAGAGGGTGCTAATACCTTCCCTCACACACAATCGAGTCTCGAACCTAGAATTTGGTTGTGATGACCATGTTCTTATCTCTTTAAAGGTTTTATCAATAGTTTCCTATTCCTTCCTTGGAATGAATAAAGTTTGGTGGTGACTATGTTCAAACATTGTTTCCGCGTCCATCGCGAGGATCATATTTTTTGTGGTACAACAGATGTCGACTCTGCTGGGGATATGCATTTCCTTATGCTAGAGAGTGTCAAGCCTAACTTGACTCGATTCAAGAGTGCTAACTTTGCTTGGTTGTTTTCTTCTTAATTGTTTTCTCTGATTGCTTAGTTACTTGCTTTTAATGCTTTATGTTTATTATTATATGTTATTTATCATATCTGCCTGTTGGATTCTGGGATAACATTACATGTAAGGCTCTACACCCAAGCTTTGGAAAAAGAAGAGGGAACTCTTAGTTTAGATTTTGGAAGTAATTAGTGTTAGTCCCCAAGGACTCGCTCATGAAGGGTCATCGACTCTGGGAACCACTCATAGAACTAGTTTTTGTATTGGTGGCTGTGTAGTGTTAATCTCTGAGGACCCGCTCCTCGTGGGCCCAACATGAAGACCCCGCTTAGGAGATACCTTTTTATATTACCTTCATAATGCAACTAGCTTATTCCTTGATGTTGATGCGATTAATGTTCGTGACCTTGAGAACCTTATCCATCAATGTAGAATTTATCCCGTGAGTGGGTTTATGGGTAAAGAATTTAGAACTTTCCTTATAAACTCTACCTTTTAGGGTGATTTGAGTTACTTATGTTATCCTGGATCCTGATTATGCATGCATTGCATTCCTTTGCATACCATTACATTTTCACTCACCAACATTGCATGTCATCTTCCAAAACCAAAAAAAACTTATCCATCCTTTTTCCATAATCCGCAGTTGATTTCCCGACACCCGTATCAGACTGAATCAACTTTCGGAAGAATTATGAACTCAAATGTTGACTTGATGAATAACTAGTTGGACCAACTTGCAGAAGTTATGTTAGCCTTTGCAAGGAGAGAGAACAACTTTCAACGGCCTATAGTCACCAAGAGCGTCATCCTATCTCAAGTGAACAATCCTGCTCAATCTCAGCCTGTTCAGATCCCTATTGAGAATTAGGTTACACAAGAACATCACACTATTCGAGATGAACATGCCTCGTCTCATGATGATGTTGAGTACCATAGCTTTGCACTCACTATGCCAAATTCCCAAAGGAAGAGCCTGGTGGTGAATACTAAACGACCTCAAGATGTTGAGATTATGGAAAAATGTCGTGTGTTAGAAGAGAAGCTTAAAACCATAAAGGGGCATGATGCTTTTGATCTGAATGCTTTGAACATGTGTCTGGTATCTGGGCTTGTAATACCTCAAAAATTCAAGATGCCAAAATTTGAGAAGTACAAGAGAAGATTTCAACATACATTTACATGTAAACAACATTTAAATAAACATGAAATTAAGGTGGATCAAAGAGTTACAATGTTACAACATCATAAAAGGTTTACACAAGATGCACAAAGTTAATGCAAGTCCATAGGTACAAAGAAAACCAAGGGATCATTCAAAAGAAACAAAAGAAAATCATTCAATTTAAGCATGCCTAAGTACCATAAAAATAATTATTTTTGGTATTTTCTTTTCATAAACAGAAACTAGACAATTTCATGAGAATTTGGCAAAAAGAATGGGTCAAAAATCAATTGAGATGAAGAAGTTATGAAGGTTTGAAATTGTGGAGAAAATAAAGAAATAAGGTAATAAAAAGAAGGGAAATGTCCCATTTGGGACTTGAACTCCCTCCCTTGGATTCAGGTTAAAACCTTTAGCCAACTGAGCCATGTGAATGGATTGTAATCAATGCGCGCGTGCTAAAATAAATAATAAAATAAGTCATAAATGCCCTAAAGCAAATTAAGCGCAGAAAAATAGCAAAAGGGTTGATTAGCAAGATTAAACCCAGGCAAGGAGGGAAAGGCCAGGCAAGGTTCTACCAATGGGGTGGCTGTTACATCCAAACAATATACGCTTCTAATTGTTTTTATTTTAAAACACTTCAAATGGCCAAATCACCAACCGGTCGGCGCGATGTATTGCTGACTGGATTCCCACTTATCTTCTTCTTCCTCCTTCATTATTCTCTTTCTCCCATCCTAGAACAAACCACCATGGCCAGACCTTCAATCTCATGTATGTCTCTCGTTTTCCCACCAAATCAAAAGATGTAAAAAACAAAATCACAACATTTTTCACAAGGAATAATAATATGACACTGTTTTGACATAACACTCAACGTATGAAGCACAATACCCACCACAATAGTGCAACACCAAAAAACATCAACATGTTACAACATGAAGTATTCAAAGCAAACAAAGCAAGCATTCATTTAGAATCACAAAGTACTAAACACACTACATTTTTCTTTTCAAATAACTCAAATTAGTGCATGAATATGAGAGTTTCGAAGGTCATAATTTCTTACCTCTTGGAGAAAGTCCAAGGCTTCTTTTCAGCTACTGCAGATACAAGATAACAATCTCCTCAACTTCCTTAAGTCCTTTAGAACTTGTTAGAATGGCTGGATCACGATCCTTCTTGCAACAATGGAGGTTGAAGATGACATAATGTGTTTATTGTGTTATAGAGCCACTTCAATAGGTTGAATGAAGTCTATGGATGGTATAGAGAAGGTTTGTGGTGTTTGTTTGTGAGTTGCACGAGTGGAAAGTGTTTAGCTCAAGAATTTGCAAAAACAATGTGTTCTTGCAAATTTTGTTGGGAAGGGTAGCTATTGAGGTTTTTAATGTGTGATTCTTCTTGTTTTGAAGCTTATAGATGTCCTCTATTTATAGGAAAATAGAAAAGAAATGGAGCTAACCAGATTGTCAAGTTCTCAACCTTTTGGTTCAGTTCCAATGTAACTTGGTGGTTTCATGATTTTGTGTCATTCCAATGCAAAGTACCACCAAGTGACTCACATTATGCCAAAAAAGACCTTTAGCAGCGCTTTTTTTGGCCTTTAGTGGCGCTTAAAAGCACTGTCAAAAGTGGCGCTGCTAAAGGTAAAGACAACGCTTTTTTTATGGAAAAAGCGCTGTTAAAGGCTCCCTTCAGCAACACTTTTAGAAGCACTTTTTTAGCCCTTTAGCAGTGCTTTTGTAAGCGCTGCATATTCCCCCCAACCCTCCCCCTTTAGCAGCGCTTTCACAAAGCGTTGTCTTAGACCCCACCTTTAGCAGCGCTTTTACAAAGCGCTCTCATAGCCCCCCCTTTAGCAGCGCTTTTTAGAAGCGCTGTCCTAGACCCCCCCCCCCTTCCCAACCTATAGCAGCGCTTTTGTAGCACTATGTTTGCAACCTTTAGCAGGGCTTTTTTGTAAAAGCGTTGTCTAATGTCCCAGATTTTAAATTTTTTTTTTAAATAATCACGCTATTTTGTATATTTACCAACAACCTGCTTATATTACACAAACCTGCTTATAATTCAGGCCTTTATTTCAACACTTTGGCGTTATATATACAATTCAAAACTTTGGCCTTATATATACAATTCAAAACTTTGTCCTTTAAGTATACATTGTAACTCATCACTTTGCCCATAATCATTTTAATACACATAAACCTTCTTAAATATGTTACAACAAAATCCGATCCTCAGAATTACAACATCACAAATACAGTCAATTTACATATAATTACAATTCTTCCAATCCGATAAATTTATACAATTCTCAACTCAAGAATAAATCGACACCATTCCTCTTTAATTTCTTCCAATCTTGCTTTCGAGTAAGTAGCGCACTTGAATTCATCAAAATACTATATAATTTTACAGAACATGCAAGATTTAATTTTAAAACTAATTACTCAGATGAAGTATCAGATAATTATCAAAATGAATCATATAACTTATGAATTGATCCATACCATGATTGGAACCTCTATTTGACCAGAAAGAATAATTTCCTTCATAAAGCGCAATACAAAATATCCGCAGTCAATCCCATTGCGCTGACGAGGACACTGTAAATGGAAAAAACAAACGAACATTTATCAGGATATATAGTTTAAATAGTTTTATCAAGTAGAACCACTATAAAAGTCAAACATGGGAAAATATACCTCCACTCTGATCCAGTTGATGTTGTTAGCCTTGCTTTTTGGCACCGATGCATCCCTTTATGCTCTGAATATTTGTATAACTCTAACATAATATAAACGCATATTTAGAACAATGTCACATAATAAATAAAGATATATAATTATTCAGAACAATATATCTCATCACTTACGTATCAATCATGTTCCTCATATTTTCATATTTTGTTGCATCGCCATCCAATGAATCTATATAATACACTATTTCTTTCCTCGGATTAATCGCGACCAACAACCAGTGTACAGTATAAAATAAGACAACAGTTTAGACGAAAATGTTATATAGAAAGGCAAAAATCGAACAATTATAATAAATGAATTTAGAATAAAATCTAACCCATGGCCAGTATTATATGGCAACAAGAACAACTTCTCTGTAGTCGCGCCCAGAAATCTCTGCATTGTGTACTCTTTGACTGCATCTGGTGTCTGGTCTATTGTCCGTGAGTTGACACAGCTAGCAGATAAGAATGTGAATACTGAAGTCAAATCATTCGGGACCAACAACTTGTCATACAAGATCCTAAAAAAACATAATCAACATTAGAATATTCAGTTAAACGAGCAAATTTTAAAATGTTCAATTATTTAATTAATATGGATCGAAGTACCTGATGTAGGAATGCATAACACCGACGCCCAATTCAGAATGTTTGAAAACCTGGTCAAAATCCTCCTTAGCAATTCTTTCGGGATATTCAAAACCGAAAAAACCTTCGTCCATATGTATTTGACGGATGCCACTCTCAGGCACATCTGATGTTCACACATATGTTTCAAGGCACATCCTAAATCGAGGAACAAATGCTTTTCTGGGCACCTTGGAAGTTTCAGGCATCTTACCCTTGCTGACTTGTTGCGACTACTGATCATGAACCTAAAAGTCATATATAAGTTCAGTAATTAATGTATAATAAGATAATCATGTAACTGTAGTAGTACCTGTTTCTTTGATGCAGCTGAATCGGTATCCCGCGCAATAATTCTATCATCTTTTGATTTGGATTTTGTAGGAGTCTAAGATCATCATGTAAATAAGAAAATGTAAATGTAAGAATAACTTTCATGTATGGATCATAAAACATTTGAATATTAAAAGGTTCAACCTACCTCATCATCTATGCAAATGAGATTTGTCGGCCATGCCACATACGCTCCTATTGCGTCTCCCACCACTGTTGCGCTTGAAACAACATCTGGTATAGGCAACAACGCACCCCCTATAACGCAATATCAATAGATACTTTCAAAAATCCAGAAGGGAGCGGTTTGTGGTGAAGTAAGTCTCCCAGAGTGTTATGCGCCTTTCCCTTGCCAACCATTCGATGAGTCGGTGACGATAAATAAAGCCGGCAAGGTGAAATGCCCTAAACAAATAATGATCAGTTAATGTGTCAATTAAGTAAAATGTGCTAAATTAATTTCAATGTAATATATACAATTACCTCTGGAAGCTTCTGCGGACAACTGATACTATCTTTGTCACTTGTAGCTTTACCCTCTGGAGCGCGCCTTTCCGACATGTATCTCTCCTTGTCCTTCTGTAAGTCACAAATCTGCGCTTTCAATTCCTCCAAAGTATCCATCACTTCTTTATTGGTTGGATTTTTTTTCTTTGGCTGCTTATACAGTTTGGATGGAGTGACACCAAATCCCTTACCCCTCACACGCCCAGAATACTCAGGAATATTCAACACCCGACTCAGTAAGCTCCTGCAATCATCGTCCTCAGCGGGAGCTATAGTCTGGGATAGAGTCTCCTGAAATATAGATAAAAGCATATATAAATATATTATACACTTTTGATCAGTTACTGACAAAGATAACGTTGTACTTACACATTGTTCAAATACTTGTTGAACTTCTTCCTGAACGACTCCATCTCTTCCCACACGGGCAGCCTTCCATACAACATGGTCCAGAAGAGATGTTGCATCACTTTTCTCCTCTTCCAACTACGCATTAAGATGAATAATAAAGCATTATATCCTATTATATATACTTACTATTTTTTTGTAAATATATCATATTAAAGCATTTATATGTACTTACTATTTTTTGTTCTAAGCGTGCATATCCCGAACGCCCCTTTCTGTATGGATATGCGGGTTTTGATGCCCGTTGATGATTTACGCCACTAACAACCTGAAAAAACAAGTTTATCAGAACTCTTGTGGAAGAAGTATATATACTATACATAGTTCATGATAAGTTGTACTTACTTCAAATTCTTTTGTTCTTCGCTTTGTGTAATACCCCAAATTTTACCCTTATATTTAGTCAGTCATTTCGCATATCATCTCATCTGTGCATTTGCTAACCACTAACAAGTCATGGAGGTGTTTGTTTTGCAGGATTGGTTCCAGGGGTATTTTGGTCATTTTACGTGAATTCTGCTAATTCCTTGAAGACGGGCTGTTACTAAGTTTTGAGGCATTTGATACACTATTTCTGAGGCATTTATTTATCACCGGGTTTGATTATATCAAGGCGCCAATTCGATGTGTTCGGTATCGAAATTTGTCGGGCACAGCTGGATTTAAGATCTAGTTTATCACTCATGGTTTGTTTCCAGAGTACTCCCGATGCTGTTAATAAGGCACAGTTTTAATGGGGTATTATTGGATTGTTGCTCACAATATTTGGTCAGTGGAATTCAATTACGGGCAAGGTTATCATTGATATTGAATCTGTGGTGATTACAGCGTGCATCCGTGTTTGGTTATAAAATGGTTGGTTAGCATTTAAGTTGGAATGCAATAGGAATTTAATCAAGTGGTGAGATTATGACTACAAATGAGACACGTGCATGAACAAGAATATCATTCGCGAATAGTTATGATTTATGACTAGAATAATGAATTTAAATATTTGTGGATTTATTCAAAAATGTTTGCAATTTATAACTAGAAGTAAACATAAACAATTTTAAAGTTGAATGATCATTGGAAACTTTTGGGAATTTTTATTTCATAAAGAATGTCATGGTACAATAGGAGTTGAATCACTTTACATTCTGAGTTGCTGTAAGATTAAATTACAAATATTAAAAATCCTAAATCCTAAAGATCTCTAAGTGTCCTTCATGATGTCCCTTGAGCTTCTCCACGAATCTCCGTTTAACCTGCACAAAGGAAAACAGAACACAAACAGAATAGAAAAGAAAGGGTTAGAAATTGTTTTCGACACTCTCAGAACGGCGTCATCATCGAGTGCCGGGAGTGGCACAACCGAAGCTGCGTCCTACCCCCGTTACCGATCCGCGCCGTTGGCGTCAGATCAGGTAACACCTGTTCTTATCATTATGGGACATCCGAGAGATAGAAGTGATAAAAGAAGCGGGACTGATTCGCTTTTGCCGCAATTGGATTTCCAAACTGATACGAGAGTAAGGCAGCATAGTCAATCTGGATTCAGACCCGGATGCCGGCAGGTCTGAATCACTTTGTGTTCAAAGTTTTTCCCACACCTGAAATTCCACAAACAGCATCAGTACAATAGAACTCAAAGCAAAACAAGCTGCATAAACAGAACAGCAACTAGGCAAAAGGAAAGCCCGCGCCAGTACAATTGTGAAGAGGCACAAAGAAACAAATTTGCCACAAAAGTTCAGAATGAAAACCAAGTCCAAACAGAACAAGAAAAATACAAACCAAACTGCATTTGAAGGGCATCAAACAACATATCAGAAGGCAAGTTTCAATGGAAAGTCACGAATAATGTGAGCGACCACACAAAATCACAGCACCAAAATCACAGCACAAAACCATATCAGTAAAAACAGTTCGACCTGGAAAAGAGGAGAACAAGTGCAAACAGCAGAACTAGTTCATATCAGTCACCATAATCCCTGGGTCGCGTAGGAAAATCGAGGCACAGAAGCTCAGGGCATCAGTTATCGTACATCATGGTCTCACAATCAATCTGAAAGCCAATAATCGATAGCAGCCCAGAACTCGTGTTCTGAACCCAACCAAGCATCGAAACCAACCAATCTCGAAGGCAACCGCGGCCTCATCGAAGAGGTTCCCTCATCAGGCTCAGACAAGCTGTCATCATCGCCACATACCATCCTCGGCGGCGTCTAACTCAACCAAAGCGTAGTACCTATCCTGAAAAAAGAAGAGAAAAAAATAAGTGATTTCCAACTGATAACCAAACTGAATGAAACAAGTTCACAAAAACCATGACAGTTCAGAATGCGAGTGAATCCACAAGACAGGTATCGACTCGCTAAGGCTCAGCAATTGGATATCCACTTTGTGAACAAGGGATCCCATTCCACATCTGAAAAATAAAATCCAAAGCATATCAGAGAAACCCAATTCGATCCAATCAAGGAAACGAAGAAACTGGATATCCACAAATCAAGACAAAGCCGTTCAGTTATCAAAATCAAATGGAAATCTGGGCAAATCCATATCCGAGAATAGGGAATCCTGAAAAAGGAAAGTTCAGATCAGATGAGATCAAACATATCAGAAAAAACAAAGTCCAATCTCACCAAAATCCCAATCAAATCTTTAAAGAGGAAACAAGATATATCAGTATCAGAATAATCCAATCAGGGTATCAGAAATTTGATCAAGCCGAAAAAGTGTTCAAACCATATCAAAAATCATACGAAATCAAATCTCAGCCAAGAGTAACGTAAATCCAACAACATCCAAGGCCCAAAAAGAGAAGTTATAAAGGGACGATCTCACCTCAGAGAAAACCCTAACGGAGGATCGCAAAAACCCTAGAGAAAAGGACGGCGATCAGAAACCGCAAGTGAAACCCTAGGCGGCGCGGCTGAGACTCAGAGGAAACCCTCATCATCGTCTCCGTTCATCGACGAACAAACGAAGCTCATCGTAAAACCACGAGCGAACAAGCCGAAGGAGACCGCCACCGCCGTTCGTCGAAACGACGGGCAATCAACGTCGAGGCTCAGATTATAACATCGCCATCGCCTTCATCATCGTTAACGATCACCGAAAACCCACCGTAAACTCTCCATTCCCTTATCAACATATTAACATGCTTTTGTTTTTTTTTTAGTGTGGAGAAGAGGATACGAACAAGGGGTGAGACACGGCCGCGAGAGAGAAAGACGGAAGCGAAGATGGAAAGGATCGAGAGAGAAGAAGAAGATGCAAACGGCGCCGCAAATGACACTAGGGTTCTGAAACCCTAAACATACATGTTATTTCTTATGACTCACCCACCGGGTTGGGTCCGGAGGTGATGACCGGCCCAACCCTTTTATTTTTAGAAACTGTTTTTTTTAAAAATGTTTTTTTTTATTCTGGTTTTTATATTTAAAAAAAAAACTGTTTTTTTTTAAAATTTGTCTTTATATGAATTCTGAATTTGTTTTAAAAGAAAAATAAATAAAAACTAAAAAAAAAACTTTTCTTTATTATATTAAAAAACCCTCTTTTTTTTTCATAAATAAAAAACTCTTTTCAAAAATAAAACCTTTTTTTATAAATAACTTAAAATATTTCTTAAAATTAAACTTTTTTTTTAAGATAAAAATTAAACCTTTTTTAAAATTTAAATCTCTTTTTTTTAAACTAATATTAATTTCTCTTTAAAATTTACTCTAAAATCTTTTTGCATTTTTGTATTCCCCTTTAATATTATTTGTTTTCATCTAACCTTTCACTAACGATTTTTTTTCAGTTTCTCTCTGCAGATTAAATTCCAATTCATTATTATATATGTATCTGTTTCCCGGTTGTAATTTTGCGAGACAATTGTCGCATTATCTTTCCAGTACTTTATATTTCATAACTGTGCATTTATTCACCTACCATCACATTTTACACTTATCAATTATTCTGTCACATCACACACATCCGAAGGTTAGGTCTAGCTTTTGGTCGCCGCGCCAATAGTCCTCAACTTCAAACCCTTACAACCTCACAAACCCTAATTTTCACAAATGCCTCGCCGCAGGCAAGATTACAATTTTACCCCTAGCATTAGGTCAAAGAGCCGCCGCGCTCATTTTAGGGTTTCCCGCCGTGGAATCCCTAACCTAACCTAACCCTAACACAACTTAACATTTCAACGTAGAGATTTGGAGTTCCTACACTCCACGTAAGCGTGTCCTTAAGACATGTTTATTCCCCTTGAGACCTTGACCACAGTCAAGAAGTCTCTAACCTCCCTTTTGAGGGGAACTACGATTACTCTGATTCCACTCCCGTAAGGATACGTAGGCACAAGATGCGATGTCTTGCCGAGTAAACTTAGAATTAACCCCTTAGGTCTTTTCTCACTTTTAATCCTTTGTACATATACCTTAAGCAAATAAATAAAGCAAAATAGTAATTATCTGAACAAAAGGTTCCTGTAGAGTACTACAGAAGTTTAGGGTGTTAATACCTTCCCTAAATTTAACCAACCCCCGAACCCTAGATCTTTCCCCGCATTGTGTTTACGATGCAAAATAGGTTTTCCCTCTTTTGACCTTTTCCTTCGGATAAATCAAAGAGCGGTTGTGAATTGAATTGCGATTCAAACTCATTAATAGTTTGTGATCCTATTTCCACCGCAACACTTTGCAACAAATGTCTCCCATTCTTCATCCGAAATCAAATTCGCGTACTTCATTGGACGCTCCGAGTCAACAAAGTTTCCATCAGAATCTTTAAGAAACTTGTTTGTTAAAATCGCTCTAAATCCCCTCAAGCATTTTACGGCCAATAGAATACAATATTTTCTCCTATGATCTTCAATATTAAAAGATCTCTGCAAACAAACACACATATATATAACATGTTAGTATAATTAATTTAAAGATGTAACTGTCAACATAATTAAAAATAATCAAATATCATACCTGAATCTCACTCTAAATTTTATCTTTAGCCGGTTGTAATGAAAGAATTCTCCAATTATCGCAAGTAATCGGAACTTGCGAACGTACAAGTGCTCTGATGTAACTTATTAGCAACACACTGTTAGGCTCAACTAACTGATCTCTTTCATTCCAATGGACATCATACTTTACTCCTTTATCTCTCGCATGGATGATTTTTTCATAATCGTTATGCCTCTTTTAATCTCGCCTTCCACGTCTTTTGTTGTTTGTTTTCTATCATGTGATGTTTCCTCGTTGCTGCCCATAATATATATACATGTAATTCAGAAAAACCAAAGTATCAAATGACATGCAATAAGAAATAAGAAAAACATGGTATAAATAAGAAATAATATGTTATTTTATTGCATGATATAAATAAGAAATAATATGTTACAAGTACCTTTAACATCTCTTTCTTTTTTTCGTTTTAACGGGGTTTACTTGTCTCTTAACAACACGGACAGATAGATTGATCCAAATTCCCTCATTATGATCATTTCTAATATATGATTCGTCCGCTCTAATATTCTCATATGGATCATCTATAATATAAGATTCATTCTCAACATTTTCAACCCCCTTTTCTCCAATGTTATCATCAATTACTTTGTTGGAAAAAAGAACTATAGACCATTTCGTACTTGTCGGATCAGTGACATAGAACACTTGTTTAGCTTGCGTGGCTAGAATAAAAGGCTCATCTTTGTACCCCACCTTATTAAGATCCACTTTCAAAAAACCTGATTTATCCATTCGTATGACACTATTATTTTCAACCCACTTGCATCCAAAGATAGGAATCTGAAACTTCTCATAATCAAACACCCAAATGCGCTCGATAACCCCATAATACGAGGAAATGTGCATTGCTTCGGCAAGCACGGTGACACCACTATTTTGCATTGTACTTTTATCATCTTGTTCCTTGGTATAAAATGTGTATCCATTAATTGCGTGTGCGCTATAAGAAAACACATGCAAACTTGAACCATATGCTAAACATCTCAACCTTTCTGTTATTGAAGCGGGATCAGAATAAAACTTTGAAAAACTATGCTCCTTGAACCATGTTATAAAACTTCGATTGTGCTCACGTACTATCCAATTTTTATTTCTATTCAGATTTAAACCTCAGAGAATGTCCTTGTGCATTTCAACATACGGCTCAACCTCAATGTCATTGTGCAGAACATACAAATGCACTTGCTCCCGTTCATCCCTTGAAATTGTCACAACTTTATTTCCAATTAACTGTTTACCTACTATTTTTTCAACAACATGAGATTTTGGGAGGCCAATGGATTGAACGTTGGACAAATATTTAGTACAAAACTTAATAGCTTCTTCAACAATGTATCATTCAACAATACATCCCTCTGGTCGACTTTGGTTTTTCACATACCCTTTCAATATTTTCATATAACATTCAACAGGGTACATCCATCTCATATAGGCAGGTCCACATAGTTGTGTCTCTTTCACAAGATGAACAACTAGATGTACCATTATGTCAAAAAATGATGGAGGAAAATACATTTCAAGCTCGCACAAAGTAATAACTATTTCTCTTTGCAATGTTGGTAAGATCACAGGATCTATCACCTTACTACAAATTGACCTAAAGAAAAAACACAATTTAGTTATTGCGCCCTCACTTTTTCTGGCAAAATAGAACGTATACCTATTGGTAGAAAGTGTTCCATTATAACATGGCAATCATGTGTCTTTAAACTCTTTAACTTGAGGTCTTTCATAGAAACAAGTCTTCTAATATCTGAAGAGTATCCTTCTGGAACTTTAACTTCACTCATAAACTTACACAATATCTTTTTCTCCTTTCTAGATAAAGTATAAGCAGCAGGTGGTAGATATGTGCAATTTCCTTTCTTCAAGGGTCCTAATTCATTTCTTATTCCCATTGCTACCAAGTCCTTTCTTGCTTTAAGGCCATCCTTAGACTTTCCTTGTATATTGAGTAACGTACCAATAACACTTTCAAATACATTTTTTTCTATATATATATCACATCAAGAAAATGTCTTACATACAACGACTTCCAATATGGCAACTCAAACAAAATTGACCTCTTTTTCCACCCACGCGTGACAAGCATATGAGCAAAAGGCTTGCCAAACTTAGTACTCACATCTTTCACCTTTTCAAAAATTTGTTCGCCGGTCAATGTAGGTGGAGCTTTACGTTGTTCTGAATTTCCATTGAATGCTTTTCTCCACCCACGGTAGTGATGATTAGAATTTAAGAATCTACGATGACCAAGAAAGACATTCTTCTGACCAAATTCCAACCGCGTCCAATCTGTGTTTTCTTCACAGATAGGACATGCATATTGACCTTTAATGCTATAACCTGATAGATTTCCGTATGCTGGGAAATCATTAATTGTGCCAAACAACATTGCCCTCAAATTAAAACTTTCTTTCCTATATCCATCATAAACCTCCACACCGTTCTCCCACAAACTCTTTAGGTCTTCGATTAAAGGTGTCAGGTATACGTCTATGTCATTCCCTGGTTGTTTAGGGCCAGAAATTAACATAGATAACATCATGTACTTACGCTTCATACATAGCCATGGAGGTAGGTTATAAATCATAATAATTACAGGCCTGGTGGAATGTGAGATACTTTGCAGACCATGCGGATTCATTCCATCAGTCGATAATGCCAAGCGAAGGTTTCTAGCTTCTTCTCCAAAATCAGGATAATCATTATCAATTTTCATCCACTGTGGTGAATCTGCCGGATGTCGATACTTCCCATCTACAATTCTATCATCTGCATGCCAAGTCAGGTGTTTTGCATCTGTTTCACTATGAAACATGCGTCTGAATCTCGAAATTATAGGAAAATACCATAATACTTTTTCTAGTGACAATTTTTTCTTATACCGAGATACACCGCATTTAGGACACTCATTTAATGATGCATATTCATTTCGAAACAAAATACAATCATTTGGACAAGCATGTATCTTATCATAGCTCATGCCAATAGAGCATAACATTTTTTTAGCTTCATAGGTTTGATTGGGAAGAACATTATCCTCCGGAAGCATCTCTTGAAGTAGGGCTAACAACTTTGTGAAACTTTTATCCGACCATCCATTACCCGCCTTTAAATTGTACAACTTAATACCGCGAACAATCTTGTGAAAGTAGTGCAACCTTTATACAATGGTTTCTCTGCATCGCTTACCAACCTCTCAAACATCTTGGGACAATCTTGAAGATCTTCTTCAAGTGCTTCTGCAATCTCTTCGACTCGATCACAATCATATGTATCCCTTCCATTTTCCATTGAAGCACATGTCGTATTATTCCGGCGTTCAACATTCTCGTTACTTATCTCACCATGTAATGTCCAACATGTGTAACTTTGATCAATTCCATGTCTCATTAAATGAGATTCCAACTGAACGGCGTCAACTCGACGCCCATAACAGCATCCTAAGCAAGGACATGTGATCCTACTGGGGTTTTTAGCGTGTTCAACAACAAACTTAACGAACTTCGATACCCCATTCTTGTACTCTTTTGACAATCGATTACCAGACATCCATTTGTTATCCATACTAATTGAGTAATCTACACTAAATTATGAAAGTTAAACAAAACAGAGAATACCTGTAAAGAAATCACTAACTTCTAAGAATGTTACACAATAGGATGCTTGGAAACGATCACAACTTTGCTCTTCACAAGTAACCCCTATAGCAGAAAAAACATAAATTTTATTAAAATCATATTAATAATTAACCAAAACAAAAATACTAAATAATCCACCAAAACAAATCATATTAAAAATACTAGATAATCCTTAAACCAAAATGACACCCTTACTAAACATTGAGAAATCCTAACTAAACATATAAAACCATAATAACATATCATATAAACCTTGAGAAATCTATACTAACATATCAACATATAAAACCATCAACATATAAAACCATAATAACATATAAAACCATATCATATAAAACCATATTCATGTTGGCTACTCTCTTAAAAAATAGGAATTTCCAAACTATTAAAAAAACAATATGCTCTATCAAGTTACATTAATATTTTTAGCCATCATTATCTAATATTTTTGTTATATTCAAATTAGAAGAAAACTCATTAGTATGATTGGTGCTAGATGAATTATCCATCTAAGTTCAAAATAGCAACAAAATAAAAACAACAATAACATTAACAATAATATAAAACATTTTGAGTTTAGGCTTTTAACAACAACAACAACAAAAACAACACTAAAAACCTTAGTGTATACGTAACATATCTACACAAACCCAACAACATTAGTGTTAACATCATATCAAATATCATACTTGAACTCAAATTTACTTACATGTCCTCAAACCCTCAATGCAAAACAACACTAAAAACCTACACTAAACCTTCAATAACTCAACAAAAACAACAACAACAACAATATTAAACCTTTCAATGACTCAATAACAACAAACCTTCGCATTGCAACAACTACATCAAACCTTCAATATCTCAATAACACAAAACCTTCAATTTCTTAATAACAACAAAGAGACAATAACACAAAACCTTCAATATCTCAATAACACACAACCATCTATATCATCAGAACAAACAAACCATCTATATCTTCAAATACCACAGTAACAATGGTGAAAAGATAAATAAACAAGAAAACTAGAGTAAAATTTCACATACCGTAACAATGGTGGAAATGCAATGCAGACGGACAGATGCACTCGAAAACGAACGGTGAACGGCGGCGAAATCCAACGGAAGAGGGCGACGGTCGGACGGAGGATGACAACAACGGAATTGTTGTATAGGGCAAGGTCATTCGCCAGAGGAGAAAGAAAGAAGAAAAGAAACACGTACGCGACTGTTCTGTTTCTTTTAAAATTTTGGAGGGTATTTTAAAATTATAATACTAATGCCTATAGCAGCGCTTTTTAAAGGCCTTTAGCAGCGCTTTAAAAGCGCTTTCATAGGGTGCCTTAGCAATGCCATATAACAGCGCTTTATAGAAAAAATTCTTTTTAAGGGTCCCCCTTTAGCAGCGCTTTTTAAAAGCGCTTTTTTAGGGTCCCCTTTAGCAGCGCTTTCTTAGGGTACCCCTTTAGCAGCGCTTTTTAAAAAGCGCTTTCTTAGGGTCCCCCTTTAGCAGCGCTTTTTTAAAAGTGTTGTGTTTGGTAGGCAATTTTTTTTCTTTTTTTTACTGACCCTTTAGCAGCGCTTTTTTAAAAAGTGTTGTCTTTGTATGCGTTGCTAAAACTAAATTCTTGCATAGTGTCATCTTTGCTCACACATGCTATGGAGAAGTTCTTGTACTTTTTGAAAATCCCCAAGAACTCTCTACAACTTTATGTGTGATGAAGTTCTTAAATCTCAAGGGATCATGGTAAAAACGGGCTCCAAAGATTGTTACATTTGGATCTCAAGTGTTTTAAAAAATTTCCAAACTTTAAAGCTCCATATCTCAAAATCTAAGCCTCTTTTTCTCATGGGTAAGTTAGACACTTTTGTAGTACATGATGATAGATACAAATTGGCATTTGGAACTCATAAAATGGATGTGTGAATTGAAAGTTATGATCTTTCAAAGTTGGCACCAAAACTAGGGTTTTTCTCCACACTTAGAAAAAAATCACATCCTTAACTTTACCCCTTTTGCATGAAAACTATCAAATCTTGATTTTTCATGCTCAAATCCATTGTTTAAAGATATCTTGATGAAATTTGGCTTGAATGCTTCAATTTGGACCAAGAAACCTAAAAGTCAAAGGGTTGACTTTGTCAAATAAATCTTGTGTATTAGATGAATTCAACTGTGTGATCTTCAATGAACTAGCATCTTTGAACTTTGCAATCATCATGGATATACTCTAAGGATGTATATGAACATTTTGAATCATGTCCCAAGGCATGGGATCATGCTTGGATCAAAATCAGGCCACAATTGACTTTTCCTTGAGAAAACCCTAATTTAGGGTTAGCTGAAGTTAGTATTTAATGATCTTGCAATGAGATCAGTTAGCAGTTGATTATTGTTGAATATAGGCCTCTTGAGTGTATGGAAACTTGATTTGATGGTGATCAATCCAAAATATTGACTGATCAAGCAATAATCCTCTTGATTCCGTAGGTGCAAAACCCTAATTTAGATGGAACTCATACAAGAGCAAACATGAAACAAAGTTAGGGTTAGAAAAAAAATCTTAATGCTCCTAGAATGGTGATGGAATATAGGGGTAAAAATTTGGGGTATGACAATGATCATTTAGTGTCATCCTATCAATGATGGCAACTGCATCTTCCGCGCTTTTAGACATTAGAGACCCACCCGCTGTAGCATCTAAAAGAGTTTTATGAACGCGTTGAAGTACGTTGCGGAATATATGCACTTGAGTCAAGTCATCAAAATCACAGATTTTGCACTTTCTCAACATAGATTTGAATCTCTCTCATGCTTCGTTGAGAGATTCACTTCCTCCTTACGCAAATACCGAAATTGTAGTCTTGCCCTCCACAAGCAGATTGTGAGGGAATAATCGTTGAAGAAACTTCTCCTCCAATAAGTTCCAATCCATCATCACAATAGTATATTGGTCAAGATAGTACTCCTTCGCCTTCCCAATTAATGAAGGCGGGAATAGCCTTTTGAACAAACGTTCCTCTTCGACCTCCGGTGCTCCAATTGCGCCCCCTGTCTCGTAAAATTTCGTGAGATATGTAAACGTATCCTCATGGTGCATCCCCGAAAACAGATTTTCATATAAAAGAGATAGGATTCTCGTATTCATCTCGGAATGCCTTCCGTTGTTGGCATTACGTGCAAACTGACTATTGTGTCTTGGACTGTTAACACATGAGGTTAAAGCAGGAGGTGGTGGTGCTACTATGTTTGGAGTAACAATGGGTGTAGATGAAGAAGTTTCTCTGTTCTCTCACCTTTCTTTAGCTAGTTTCCTTCTTTGCTTAGTTATGTTATTGAGCTTACGCGCGATTCTTTCAATCTTAGAATCGAAAATAAGTTGGTCCATAGATACACTCCCTTGCATAAACAAAATTTGTGCACTTAACCAAACAAATCAAATAGCACTAGAAAAATAAACAGAGGTAAGAGATCACAATACAAAGATCTTAAAATCAATAAATTGTTGCAATGCTTGCAATATCAAACAACAATCCTTGGAAACATCACCATTTTGTTAAATTGTAACATAAGGGGGGGGGTTGTTATCGTCTCCACAGGGATTATTCTGATATGGGATGCTTGTCCTTCAATAGTTTACCATTTTAAGAAAAAGGGTTTTCAAAGTTTGTTTCATAAATCGTCACGAATTAGTAGCAAAGACTTAAATTCTAAAGTTGTTTGATTAACAAAGTATATCAACAATAGTTTTCATCTACCCTAACTAATACATATTCTCTTAATCTTGCATGTGAAGTCGGAATCGATTAATATCATCACATATTATCTCAATATCGTCTATTTCAAGAGCGGTGTCGTGAGATATATTGTATTCATCGCTACACAATCTCTCCATATAACAACCAATATAGTAAGCTTTAAGTTCAACACTAAGCAAATATCAACCATAAACCGATCTCTCCAATCTATGAATTGATAGATGAATACTTTAGGCCAAGTTCCATGAAATATATGTTTAGAGTTTTACAAAACAAGAATGGATCATTAAGAAAAAAAATATTCATCAAATATTAATCATCACTTGTTCACATATAAGGTCAATCAAAAGAAATATATAAAGCTAAGGTGGTCTACATCTACCTTTGATACAAATGAAATTAGCTACCTATAGCCATGGTAGCTTTCTTTACAATAATTAGAGAAGATGAATGAGCACCCACGTCGAATAATCGATCTTGGTATGCGGATCCAACTTCTATTTGCAAAATATCACTCTTTGGTAAAGAAATGCAGAAAATAGAGTTTCTATGTAGAAAATGGGATTATGTTCCCAAACAAATGTGAAAAGTACATATATAGTACTTCTAAAATCTGTCAAGTTCGCCTAGCGAACGCCTTCTTTGCACAACAAAGACCCTTTTTAGAAACATGAAGTCCCTCTGAACAGTTAAACCGCCCTTGGGAAATATCGGCTTTCGCAGTGTGAACACTTCTTTGCTATAAGTTCGCACATTGAACTTAGGATCCTTTTCTTACTGCCTCTAATCTAAGATGGTTCGCTAGGGATTTTCTAGGAGCTCGTACAACGAACATTCACTTTCACCTTGCTGGTGTTCGCACAACGAACATGCTGATTTTTTTTCTTTTCTTTGGCTTCCTTGTCAATTCACTTGTGTCTTAATCTTTGATAGTTTATGCCATATTTCCTGCACAAAAGCACACATATCAAAGCAACCAAAGGTATTTGCAACATAATTGAAGACATGTTTGGCATTCAACAACACACCATTTTTTGGGCGTGTTAGTTCTTGCGGGGTCTCTATAAAAGTATTTAGCCATGAGAACACCTCTTCACACTCGCTTGTACACTCTAACCTCTCATTCTTTTTTGTAGTATTGAAAAAATAGAAGGCTTTGTCACCTACCACTTCTACCAAAACCCCCTTTTTACCTTGATTGCAAAAGGGGTTTTACTTCGGTTTCACATGTGAGGTAACAAAGGGTGTCATGAAATTTTTTCACTTTTCCCCTCTGTTGCAGTGAGAATAGTGTAGATGCTTTTGATTGGCTGCATTTTGTGGAAAAACATTAGAGTGTATATGAATGTCATGGCTGATGTTATGACATACGCTAAGAGTATTCTGCAGGGTAAGTGAAGTTGGATGTCATGACTGGATGTTGTAACATTGATCGTATGATATCAGACGCGCATGGTTTATTTTTCTGTTATTAGCTCAGGCTATACTTCCGGAAACAATCTAGGAAGCATAGTTATTTTAGGCGACATAATAGGAATTACTGAGGATAACATAGAAGACTACTGACTTAATGATAAGTGCGCAGCTTCATGAAGAGACATTTATCTTGGGTAAACCTAGTTTCTCCATCAAGGCCCAAAGCAAGTCTGTTGTTATAAATAATAGAAGGATCATTCCTAATAAGGCAGAGGTTGGAGAGAGAGCTTCAAGACAGAGATTGAAGAGTGTGATTTGTGAGTGAAGAGGTTTGCTCTTCACGTGTGTCTAGGAGTCTTAGGATTCCTTGTGTGCCAAGAAATTGAATGATGTATAATTACTTTGGTTATTGTGTATGAACAGGTGTGTTCATTATGCCACTCAAAGCTTTTAAGAAAGAGGGTTGTGTCACTTCATCAAAGCTGTGAAGCAAGATCAAGGTGTGTGTTTGAAGTGTGTCTTCATATCTCCACTGTAATTGTGAATTGGTTTATATCACTGAGGTGATTGAGGGGGAGTGAGTGGGTATACTCTGATCGAGTGGTCTCTAGGCTGAAGTGTCATTGGGTAGGTCTTAAGTGAAGAGTGCAAAATGGGATTGTTTGACTCTGAATTAATTCTACTGATAGTGAATTTCCTCCCTGACTTGGTAGCCCCCAGATATAAGTATGGTTGACACTGAACTGGGTGAACAATCTCCTGTGTTATTTACTGCTTTCCAATTACAGTTTATTAGTATGTTCAGTAGCCTATGTTACAGTGGATGTCATAACATCCGTGATAACATCCATCATGTGCTTTCCAGAATTTCAATTGGTACCAGAGCAGGCACCTTGCCTGTTATTTTCTAGGTGAGATCTAGGGAAGATAAATTCTGGTACTATGGATAAAGACATAGGATTCACAAATAGATCACGAATTCTGGATGGCTCTAATTATGATTATTGGAAACCTAGGATGATTACCTTCTTAAAGTCTCTAGACAGCAAGGCATGGAGAGCTGCAAACTCTGGCTGGGAACATCCAGTGAAGACTGATGAAGATGGATTGTTTGTGCTTATACCTGAAGAAGAATGGACCAAAGAGCAAGAAGCCCTGGCTCTTGGGAATTCTAAACCCTTGAATGCATTATTCAATGATATAGATAAGAACATTTACAGACTGGTGCATCATTGTGAGCTGGCTAAAGAGGTTTGGGATACTCTTTTAAAAAATCATGAAGGAACCTCTAAAGTTAAGATGTCAAGACTTCAAATGTTGACCACCAAGTTTGAAAGTCTGAGAATGAAGGAGGATGAGACTATTCATGAATTCTACATGGATATTCTTGAAATTGCAAACACCTCAAGAGCCTTGGGTGAAAAGATGTCTGAAGAAAATCTTGTGAGGAAAATTCTCAGGTTTATGCCTAAAAGGTTTTCCATGAAAGTAACTGCCATTGAAGAAGCTCAAGACATATTCAATATGAAGGTGGATGAACTCATTGGCTCTCTCCAAAATTTTGAGATGGGAATATGTGATCAGGATATGGAGAAAAAGAACAAAAGCATAGCGTTGGTATCAAATACTATAGAGGACTCAGATGAAGACAATGATGGAAGAAAGGAGAATCTCTCAGAAGCTGTAGCTATGCTTGGGAGACAATTCAACAGACTCATGAAAAGGATAGATAAGAAGGGTAGATCTAGTGACAATTTCATCCCATCTGACATTAGCAGAAGAGCTAAGCCTGCAGAAAAGCCCAACCAAGGAAAAAGAGGTCAATGCCTTGAATGTGAGGGATATGGACATATTAGAACTGAATGCCCCACCTATCTAAAGAAACAGAAGAGAGGCCTAAATGTAACCTGGTCTGATGGAGACTCTGAAAGTGGATCAGAAAAGGAGTCTGCCAAGCATGTCACTGTTCTAAATAGTGTATTCACATCTGATGATGACTCAAGTGAGGATGAGCTAACTTTTGATGAGGTTGCAGCTTCATACAAACATCTGTGCTTCAGAAGTGCAGAGGTATGCCAACAAGGAGAAAATAAAAAAGGGATCATTAAGAAGTTGGAGGCTAACAAGAAGGAACATCTTGCAACAACAGACTCACTCAACAGTGAGGTCTGCCTGTTGAAATGAAAACTTGAGCAGATGTCAAAATCAATCAGGATGCTAAACACTGGGACTGACATTCTTGAAAAAATTCTACAGAGTGGTCAGATAGCAGGAGACATGTCTGAACTGGGGTTTGTTGGTGAACAGAAACCCATCTTGGGGTTCAAGAAACCAGAGTCTGAAAATCATAGGTCAAACCAGATGTCACGACCAATGTCACAACATCAGAGGAACAAGAACATGAGGCAGATAAGAAGAAAGTTCCAAAGGTGGAGATGTCATTACTGTGGTAAATTTGGTCACCTAAAACCTTTTTGCTTTAGACTGCATGGATATCCTAGCCACACTCATCAAAGTGCTCTTGTCAAGAAGCAACAATGGGTGGCAAAGGAGGTTGGTCTGATAGCTCACACCTCTCTAAGAGTGCCAGCTAAAGAACACTGATACTTTGATAGTGGTTGTTCTAAGCACATGACTGGAATAAAGAATATGTTGGTGGACATCAAACCTCATTCCACTAGTTATGTGACTTTTGGTGATGGAGCAAAAGGAGAGATCAAAGGTGTTGGGAAAATAGACTGCCCTAAAGTTCCTAACCTGAACAATGTATTGCTAGTGAAAGGACTGACTGCCATTTGAATAGCACTAGTCAGCTCTGTGATCAAGGACTAAGTGTGAAATTCACTGAAGAAGAATGTGTGGTCATAAATGGTGATAATGAAGAAGTAATGAAAGGGGTCTAGATCTAAACACAACTATTACTTATGGGAGCCTAAGGAACTCTAGTAGATCCACAACATGCTCTATGGCTAGAGAAGAAAAGGAGGTAGAGTTGTCGCATCAAAAACTTGGGCACCTTCATCTAAGAGGAATGAAGAAGATCATCTACAAGGAGGTTGTGAGAGGAATTCCAAAACTAACTATTGATGAAGGAAAGTTATGTGCTGAATATCAAGTAGGAAAGCAAACCAAGACATCTCATCCAAGGGTTGGACACCTGACTACCTCCAGAGTTCTGGAACTATTGCACATGGACTTGATGGGGCCAATGCAAGCAGAAAGTCTTGTTGGAAAAAGGTATGCCTATGTAGTTGTTGATGACTACTAAAGATACATCTGGATAAGCTTCATCAGAGAGAAATCATATGTATTTGAAGTATTTAAAGAGCTGTGTATCAGACTTCAAAGAGAAAAGGAATGTGGTGTGGTCAAGATCAGAAGTGATCATGGTAAGGAGTTTGAAAACTCTAAATTTCTTGATTTCTGCTCATCTGAAGGGATCAGTCATGAGTTCTCCTCCCTTATTAATCCTCAGAAAAATGGAGTAGTGGAAAGGAAAAACAGGACTATCCAAGAATCTGCTAGGGCCATGATTCATGCAAAGAAATTACCTATGCATTTTTGGGCTGAGGCTATGAACACAACCTGCTATGTTCACAATAGAGTAACCTTGAGAAAAGGAACTTCTTCCAACCTGTATGAAATGTGGAAAGGAAGGAAGCGAACAATGAAGTATTTTCATGTTTTTGGGAGCAAGTGTTACATCTTGACAGATCGAGAACAAAGGAGGAAAATGGATCCCAAAAGTGATGAAGGCGTTTTCCTGGGATACTCTATCAACAACAGAGCTTATAGAGTATACAACACCAGAACAAAAGTCTTGATGGAATCCATTAATGTTATCATTGATGATCAGCATGAAGAAACCAATGTCATTAAGGATGTAGAAACATTCTTGGAGACACCTGCTAAGGACATGGTCAATACTGAAGAGGTTCAAAATGGACAGCCCGATTCTGAATCAGAAACTCCCAACAAAGATACCTCTATCAGGATTCTGAAAGATCATCCCAAAGATATTATCATTGGAGACCCCACCAGTGGTGTAAGGACTCGAGTTAGAGAAATCATCTCAAATTCATGCTTTGTATCCAAAACTGAACCCAAAAATGTAAATGAGGCCTTAATTGATGAATATTGGATCAAGGCTATGCAAGATGAGTTGGAACAGTTTGAAAGGCATAAATTATGGGAATTGGTTCCAAGACCAGAATGAACTAACATCATTGGAACCAAGTGGATCTACAAGAACAAGTTAGATGAACAAGGGGTTGTGATAAAAAAACAAGGCTAGATTGGTGGCACAGGGCTACACTCAAGTAGAAGGAATTGATTTTGATGAAACTTTTGCACCTGTTTCAAGGCTAGAATCAATCAGGCTTTTGTTAGGTATTGCCTACATTCTGAAGTTCAAACTATTCCAGACGGATGTAAAAAGTTCCTTCCTAAATGGATACTTAAATGAGGAAGTGCATGTAGAACAACCCAAGGGATTTGATGAACCTAATCTACCAAACCATGTGTACAAGTTAAACAAATCTCTCTATGGATTGAAGCAAGCTCCTAGGGCTTGATATGAAAGATTGACTGAGTTTCTTACTACCCATGGATACATGAAAGGAGGAATAGACAAGACCCTCTTTGTGAAAAATGAGGATAGAAAACTCATGATTGCTCAAATCTATGTGGATGACATAGTCTTTGGTGGAATGTCTGAGAAATTGGTTAAACAATTTGCCAATCAGATGCAATCTGAGTTTGAGATGAGTTTGTATGGAGAACTAACTTACTTTCTTGGGCTGCAAGTCAAGCAAATGGAGGAGTCTATATTTCTCTTCAAAAGTAAGTATACCAAAAGCATAGTCAAAAAGTTTGGCTTGGAAAAAGCTGGTCACAAAAGAACACCTGCACCTACTCATCTGAAGTTATCAAAAGATGAAAGTGGGACTAGTTTTGATCAAAGCTTGTACAGAAGCATGATTGACAGCCTTCTGTATCTAACACCCAACAGACCTGATATTGCCTTTGTAGTTGGTGTGTGTGCTAGATATCAAGCAGATCCTAAGGTAAGTCACATAAATAAAGCCAAAAGGATTTTAAAATATGTGAGTGGAACATGTGACTATGGTATACTCTACTCTTATGGGTGTGATCCTACATTATCTGGATATTGTGATGTTGACTGGGCTGGAAGTGCTGATGATAGAAAAAGCACCTTTGGTGGATGCTTCTTCTTAGGGAACAACCTCATATCTTGGTTCAGCAAAAAGCACAGTCGTGTCTCATTATCCACTGCTGAAGCTGAATACATAGCAACTAGTAGTAGTTGTTCTCAGCTGGTCTAGATGAAGCAAATGTTAACTGAATACAATATCACTCAGGATGTCATGAAATTGTATTGTGACAATCTTAGTGCTATCAATATTTCCAAGAACCCAATACAGCATAGCAGAACTAAGCACATAGATATAAGACATCACTTCATAAGAGACCTTGTGGAAGACAAAGTGATTTCCTTGAAACATGTGTCCACTAAACTACAGGTAGCTGGCATCTTTACAAAGGCTCTAGATGCTGCTCAATTTGAGAATCTAAGAGGAAAATTAGGTATTTGCATGTATGAGGACTCATAGCAATTACTGGCACGTGAGAGTTTTAAAACTTCAATGCAGTCCACGACCTTGACCACAAAAGTTCTCCATTCCACACGAACGTGCTATACAATTTTCTTCGCCTTCCCTCTGCAGAATTCTCAGTCTGCACTAAGCAACAAGATGTCTTTCCATCATGATGCCTCTTCATCCAAGACCCCTCCCAAATCCTTAAAAGATGCCCCTCCCATTGCTGAAGAACCCAAGATCAAGTATCCTCCTCCCACTGCTGAAGAACTTAGGAGAATCAAAAACAGGGAAGGCTTGGCATACATGGACTAATCCATTGGGGAAATTGTTAATGATATAGTCAAGAAAGGACTGCCTTTTCGGGGAATCACCATTCCCCTGGCTCACATGGATCCACCTTACAATTCTAATATGCCAGAGGACGACCCTGATGACATCAATAAGGACATATCATTGTCAAATTTGTAAGGGCTCTTGATTGGCTGCATTTTATGGCAAAACTTTAGAATGTGCATGTATGTCATACTGATTGTTAGGACGTACTTAATGATGTGTGTGCAGGGCAAGTTAACTATAAGTTAACTTAGTTTAGCTGAATGTCATACAAAATGTCATAACATTGAACGTATGACATCCAACGGGCAAGGTTGTTTTTCTGGAATCTATACACTAGGAAATCCAATAAGTGCTCAAGCTGGATATCGGGAGACTTTCTAGAAGCCCTAGGTGAACTAGAAGATCCCTGAACTAAGTGGCAAGTGTACAGATCTCTGAGATTAGGTTTTATTATGGATAAAACCTAATTAATGCACCAAGGCCCAAAAGGACTGACAACTGCTATTAAGATCAGAAGACGCAATCCTGAACAACAGCACTTGATAACAGAAGGAGAAAGAGTGCAGATTACAGATTCTTATGCAAGTGAAGAAGGCTAGTCTTCACGTGTGAATTAAGTCTAGGAATACTTGTAATCCAAGCAATTGTCTGGTGGATGATTTGCATTGGATAGGTAGATTTTAGGATGTGTCTCACTCAAAGCTTTGAAGCAAGAGTGTGTGAGTTCCTTGATCAAAGTTGTGAAGCAAGATCAAGGTATGTATGAAGTGTCTCTTCATATTGTCTTTTTTAATTGTTGAATATCACTGCTGTGTGATTGAGGGGGAGTGAGTGGGTATACTCAGGTCTGGAGTGTCTCTAGGTTGAAGTGTCAATGGGTAGAGATTAAGTGAGGAGTGTAAACTGGAGGTTTAACTCTGAATTGATTCTACTGATAGTGAATTTCTTCCCTGGCTTGGTAGCCCCCAGATGTAATTGTTGTTGACACTGAATTGGGTAAAGAATTGTTGTGTTATTTACTACTTTTATTATTGCTGAGTATTCGTTGTTAAGTAGCTGATGTCACAGTGGATGTTATAACCTTGGGAATAACATCCATCGTGTGCTTGCCAGAATTTTCAAGATTTAGATGATAGTGATTCTAGTTCCTCTAAGGAAGATGAATAATGTCGGCTGATAGACTGTTGTGGGGATCAGTCTGCTGGTCGCTGAGCTAATGACATGTGTTACTGGTTTGAGTATTTCTTTGTTTTCTTTACAACATGAATTCTGTAAGTGTTCTTGATTGGTTGCATTTTGTGGCAAAAAATTAAAGTGTACATGTATGTCATACTAAATGTTAGGACATACTTAATGATGTGTGCGTAGGGTAAGTTAACTATACGTTAACTTAGTTAAGCTGAATGTCATACAGAATGTCATAACATTGAACGTATGACATCCAGCACGCAAGGTTGTTTTTCTGGTAGCTATAAACCAGGAAATAGAATGGGATCTCAAGCTGGATATCAGGAGACTTTCTAGAAGCCCTAGGCGAACTAGAATATCCCTGAAATAAGTGTCAAGTGTGCAGGTAATTGAGAATAGGTTTGTTTTGAATAAAACCTAATTAATGCACCAAGGCCCAAAAGGACTAACAACTACTATAAAGATTGGAAGATGCAATCCTGAATGGCAGCACTTGACAACAGAAGAAGAAAGAGTGCAGATTGCATAGTCCTTGTAAGTGAAGAAGGCTAGTCTTCACGTGTGAATTTTATTTAGGAATACCTGTACTCCTAGCAATTGTCTGGTTAATGATTTGCATTGGATAGGTAGATTCTAGGTTGTGTCTCACTCAAAGATTTGAAGCAAAAGTGTGTGAGTTCCTTGATCAAAGTTGTGAAGCAAGATCAAGGTGTGTATGAAGTGTCTCTTTATATTGTCTTTTGTAATTGTTGAATATCACTGATGTGTGATTGAGGGGGAGTGAGTGGGTATACTCAGGTATAGAGTGTCTCTAGGTTGAAGTGTCATTGGGTAGAGATTAAGTGAGGAATGTAAACTGGAGGTTTAACTCTGAATTGAGTCTACTGATAGTGAATTTCCTCCCTGGCTTGGTAGCCCCCAGATGTAAGTGTTGTTAACACTGAACTGGGTAAACAATTGTTCTGATATTGACTGCTTTTATGATTGCTGAGTATTAGCTGTGAAGTAGAAGATGTCACAATGGATGTTATAACCTTGGGAATAACATCCATCGTGTGCTTGCCTGAATTTTCAAGATTCAGATGATAGTGATTCCTGTTCCTTTGAGGAAGATGACTAATGTGGGGTGATAGACTGCTGTGGGGCTTAGTCTACTGGTTGCAGAGCTAATGACATATGCTTCTGGTTTGAGTGTTTCGTTGTTTTCTTTACAGCATGAATTATGTAAGTGTTCTTGATTGGCTGTATTTTATGGCTAAAGTTTAGAGTGTGCATGTATGTCATACTAAATGTTAGGACATACTTAATGATGTGTGTGCAGGGTAAGTTAACTATAAGTTAACATAGTTAAGCTGAATGTCATACTGAATGTCAGAACACTAACGTATGACATCCAACACGGAAGGTTGTTTTTCTGGTAGCTATAAACCAAAAAACAGAATGGGAGCTCAAGCTGGATATCAGGAGACTTTCTAGAAGCCCTAGGCAAACTAGAATATCCCTGAAATAAGTGTCAAGTGTGCAGGTCATTGAGAATAGGTTTGTTATGAATAAAACATAATTAATGCACCAAGGCCCAAAAGGACTGACAGCTGCTATAATGATCGGAAGATGCAATCCTGAATAGCAGCACCTGACAACAGAAGAAGAAAGAGTGCAGATTGCATAGTCCTTGTAAGTGAAGAAGGCTAGTCTTCATGTGTGAATTTTGTTTAGGAATACTTGTACTCCAAGCAATTGTCTGGTTGATGATTTGCATTAGATAGGTAGATTCTAGGTTGTGTCTCAGTCAAAGCTTTGAAGCAAAAGTGTGTGAGTTCCTTGATCAAAGCTGTGAAGCAAGATCAAGGTGTGTATGAAGTTTTCCTTCATATTGTCTTTTGTAATTGTTAAATATCATTGATGTGTGATTGAGGGGGAGTGAGTGGGTATACTAAGTTGTAGAGTGTCTCTAGGTTGAAGCGTCATTGGGTGGAGATTAAGTGAGGAGTGTAAACTGGAGGTTTAACTCTGAATTGATTCTACTGATAGAGAATTTCCTCCGTGGCTTGGTAGCCCTCAGATGTAAGTGTTGTTGACATTGAACTGGGTAAACAATTGATGTGTTATTGACTGCTTTTATTATTGTTGAGTATTAGCTGTTAAGTAGCAGATGTCAAAGTGGATGTTATAACCTTAGGAATAACATCCATCGTGTGCTTGCCAGAATTTTCAAGATTCAGATGACAGTAATTCCAGTTCCTCTGAGGAAGATAACTAATGTGAGCTGATAGACTGTTGTGGGGCTCATTATGTTGGTCGCTGAGCTAATGACATGTGCTGCTGGTTTGAGTATTTCTTTGTTTTCTTTACAACAGGAATTCTTTAAGTGTTCTTGATTGGATGCATTTTATGGCTGAATTTTAGAGTGTGCATGTATGTCATACTAAATGTTAGGACATACTTAATGATGTTTGTGCAGGGTAAGTTAACTATACGTTAACTTAGTTAAGCTGAATGTCACACAGAATGTCATAACACTGAACGTATGACATCTAGCGTGCAAGGTTGTCTTTCTAGTAGCTATAAACCAGGAAACATAATGGGATCTCAAGTTGGATATTAGGAGAATTTCAAGAAGCCCTAGGCGAACTAGAATATCCCTGAAATAAGTGTAAAGTGTGCAGGTAATTGAGAATAGGTTTGTTATGAATAAAACCTAATTAATGCACCAAGGCCCAAAAGGACTGACAGCTGCTATAAAGATTGGAAGATGCAATCCTGAATAGCAGCACTTGACAACAGAAGAAGAAAGAGTGCAGATTGCATAGTCCTTGTAAGTGAAGAAGGCTAGTCTTCACGTGTGAATTTTGTTTAGGAATACTTGTACTCCAAGCAATTGTCTCGTTAATGATTTGCATTGGATAGGTAGATTCTAGGTTGTGTCTCACTCAAAGCTTTGAAGCAAAAGTGAGTGAGTTCCTTGATCAAAGCTGTGAAGCAAGATCAAGGTGTGTATGAAGTGTCTCTTCATATTGTCTTTTGTAATTGTTGAATATCACTGATGTGTGATTGAGGGGGAGTGAGTGGGTATACTCAGGTCTAGAGTGTCTCTAGGTTGAAGTTTCATTGGGTAGAGATTAAGTGAGGAATGTAAACTGGAGGTTTAACTCTGAATTGATTCTACTGATAGTGAATTTCCTCCCTGGCTTGGTAGCCCCCAGATGTAAGTGTTGTTAACACTGAACTGGGTAAATAGTTGTTCTGATATTGACTGCTTTTATGATTGCTGAGTATTAGCGGTGAAGTAGAAGATGTCACAATGGATGTTATAAACTTGGGAATAACATCCATCGTGTGCTTGCCTGAATTTGGAAGATTCAGATGATAGTGATTCCAGTTCCTTTGAGGAAGATGACTAATGTGGACTGATAGACCACTGTGAGGCTTAGTCTGCTGGTTGCTGAGCTAATGACATGTGCTTCTGGTTTGAGTATTTCGTTGTTTTCTTTACAGCATGAATTCTGTAAGTGTTCTTGATTGGATGCATTTTATGGCTAAAGTTTAGAGTGTGCATGTATGTCATACTAAATGTTAGGACATACTTAATGATGTGTGTGCAGGGTAAGTTAACTTAGTTAAGCTGAATGTCATAGAGAATGACATAACACTAACGTATGACATCCAGCGCGGAAGTTTGTTTTTCTGGTAGCTATAAACCAAAAAACAGAATGGGAGCTCAAGCTGGATATCAGGAGACTTTCTAGAAGCCCTAGGCGAACTAGAATATCCCTGAGATAAGTGTCAAGTGTGCAGGTAATTGAGAATAGGTTTGTTATGAATAAAACCTAATTAATACACCAAGGTCCAAAAGGACTGACAGGTGCTGTAAAGATTGGAAGATGCAATCCTGAATAGCAGCAGTTGACAATAGAAGAAGAAAGAGTGCAGATTGCATAGTCCTTGTAAGTGAAGAAGGCTAGTCTTCACGTGTGAATTTTGTTTAGGAATACTTGTACTCCAAGCAATTGTCTGGTTAATGATTTGCATTGGATAGGTAGATTCTAGGATGTGTCTCCCTCGAAGCTTTGAAGCATGAGTGTGTGAGTTCCTTGATCAAAGTTGTGAAGCAAGATCAAGGTGTGTATGAAGTGTCTCTTCATATTGTCTTTTGTAATTGTTGAATATCACTGCTGTGTGATTGAGGGGGAGTGAGCGGGTATGCTCAGGTCTGGAGTGTCTCTAGGGTGAAGCGTCATTCGGTAGAGATGAAGTGAGGAGTGTAAATTCGAGGTTTAACTCTGAATTGATTCTACTGATAGTGAATTTCCTCCCTGGCTTGGTAGCCCCCAGATGTAAGTGTTGTTGACATTGAATTGGGTAAACAATTGATGTGTTATTGATTGCTTTTATTATTGCTGAGTATTAGCTGTTAAGTAACAGATGTCATAGTGGATGTTATAACCTTGGGAATAACATCCATCGTGTGCTTGCCAGAATTTTCAAGATTCAGATGACAGTGATTCCAGTTCCTCTGAGGAAGATGACTAATATGGGCTGATAGACTGTTGTGGGGCTCATTATGCTGGTCGTTGACATGTGCTGCTGGTTTGAGTATTTTTTTGTTTTCTTTACAGCATAAATTCTTTAAGTGTTCTTGATTGGCTGCATTTTATGGCTAAAGTTTAGAGTGTGCATGTATGTCATACAAAATGTTAGGACATACTTAATGATGTGTGTGCACAGTAAGTTAACTATAAGTTAACTTAGTTAAGCTGTATGTCATACAGAATGTCATAATACTAAACGTATGACATCCAGCGCGCAAGGTTATTTTTCTGGTAGCTATAAACCATAAAACAGAATGGGAGCTCAAGCTGGATATTAGGAGAATTTCTAGAAGCCCTAGGCGAACTAGAATATCTATGAAATAAGTGTCAAGTGTGCAGGTCATTGAGAATAGGTTTGTTATGAATAAAACCTTTTTAATGCACCAAGGCCCAAAAGGACTGACAGCTGCTATAAAGATCAGAAGATGCAATCCTGAATAGCATCACTTGATAACAGAAGGGGAAAGAGTGCAGATTACAGAGTCTTGTGTAAGTGAAGAAGGCTAGTCTTCACGTGTGAATTAAGTATAATAATACTTGTAATCCAAGCAATTTTCTTGTGGATGATTTGCATTGGATAGGTAGATTCTAGGATGTGTCTCACTCGAAGCTTTGAAGCAAGAGTGTGTGAGTTCCTTGATCAAAGTTGTGAAGTAAGATCAAGGTGTGTATGAAGTGTCTCTTCATATTGTCTTTTGTAAATGTTGAATATCACTGCTGTGTGATTGAGGGGGAGTGAGTGGGAATACTCAGGTCTGGAGTGTCTCAAGGTTGAAGTGTCTTTGGGTAGAGATTAAGTGAGGAGTGTAAACTGGAGGTTTAACTCTAAATTGAAACTACTGATAGTGAATTTCTTCCCTATCTTGGTAGCCCCCAGATGTAAGTGTTGTTGACACTGAACTGGGTAAACAATTGTTAGGTTATTGACTGCTTTTATTATTGCTGAGTATTAGCTGTTAAGTAGCAGATGTCACAGTGGATGTTATAACCTTGGGAATAACATCCATCGTGTGCTTGCCTGAATTTTCAAGACTCAGATGATAGCGATTCCGATTCCTTTGAGGAAGATGACTAATGTGGGGTGATAGACTACTGTAGGGCTCAGTCTGCTGGTTGCTGAGCTAATGACATGTGCTTCTGGTTTGAGTATTTAGTTGTTTTCTTTACAGCATGAATTTTGTAAGTGTTCTTGATTGGCTGCATTTTATGGCTAAAGATTAAAGTGTGAATGTATGTCATACCAAATGTTAGGACATACTTAATGATGTGTGTGTAGGGTAAGTTAACTATAAGTTAACTTAGTTTAGCTGAATGTCATTCAGAATGTCACAACAGACATCCAGCGCGGAAGGTTGTTTTTCTGGTAGCTATAAACCAGAAAACAGAATGGGAGCTCAAGCTGGATATCAGGAGACTTTCTAGAAGCCCTAGGCGAACTAGAATATCCCTGAAATAAGTGTCAAGTGTGCAGGTCATTGAGAATAGGTTTGTTAGGAATAAAACCTAATTAATGCACCAAGGCCCAAAAGGACTGACAACTGCTATAAAGATCGGAGGATGCAATCCTGAATAGCAGCACCTGACAACAAAAGAAGAAAGAGTGCAAATTGCATTGTCCTTGTAAGTGAAGAATGCTAGTCTTTACGTGTGAATTTTGTTTAGGAATACTTGTACTTCAAGCAATTGTCTGGTTGATGATTTGCATTGGATAGGTAGATTCTAGGTTGTGTCTCACTCAAAGCTTTGAAGCAAAAGTGTGTGAGTTCCTTGATCAAAGATGTGAAGCAAGATCAAGGTGTGTATTAAGTTTCACTTCAAATTGTCTTTTTTAATTGTTGAATATCACTGATGTGTGATTGAGGGGGAGTGAGTGGGTATTCTCAGGTCTAGAGTGTCTCTAGGTTGAAGCATCATTGGGTAGAGATTAAGTGAGGAGTGTAAACTGGAGGTTTAACTCTGAATTGATTCTATTGATAGTGAATTTCCTCCCTGGCTTGGTAGCCCCCAGATTTAAGTGTTGTTGACATTGAATTGGGTAAACAATTGTTGTATTATTGACTGCTTTTATTATTGCTGAGTATTAGCTGTTAAGTAGCAGATGTCACAGTGTATGTTATAACCTTGGGAATAACATCCATCGTGTGCTTGCCAGAATTTTCAAGATTCAGATGACAGTGATTCTAGTTCCTCTGAGGAAGATGACTAATGTGGACTGATAGACTGTTGTGGGGCTCATTATGCTGGTCGCTGAGCTAATGACATGTGCTGCTGGTTTGAGTATTTCTTTGTTTTCTTTACAGCATGAATTATTTAAGTGTTCTTGATTGGCTGCATTTTATGGCTAAAGTTTAGAGAGTGCATGTATGTCATACTAAATGTTAGGACATACTTAATGATGTGTGTGCAGGGTAAGTTAACTATAAATTAACTTAGGTAAGCTGAATGTCATACAGAATGTTATAACACTAAACATATGACATCCAGCGCGCAAGGTTGTTTTTTGGTAGCTATAAACCAGAAAACAGAATGGGAGCTCAAGCTGGATATCAGTAGACTTTCTAGAAACCCTAAGCGAACTAGAATATCCCTGAAATAAGTGTCAAGTGTGCAGGTCATTGAGAATAGGTTTGTTATGAATAAAACCTAATTAATGCTCCAAGGCCCAAAAGGACTGACAACCGCTATAAAGATTAGAGGATGCAATCCTGAATAGCAGCACCTGACAACAGAAGAAGAAAGAGTGCAGATTGCATAGTCCTTGTAAGTGAAGAAGGCTATTCTTCACGTGTGAATTTTGTTTAGGAATACTTGTACTCCAAGCAATTGTATGGTTGATGATTTGCATTGGATAGGTAGATTCTAGGTTGTGTCTCACTCAAAGCTTTGAAGCAAAAGTGGGTGAGTTCCTTGATCAAAGCTGTGAAGCAAGATCAAGGTGTGTATGAAGTTTCTCTTCATATTGTCTTTTGTAATTGTTGAATATCATTGATGTGTGATTGAGGGGGAGTGAGTGGGTATACTCAGGTCTAGAGTGTCTCTAGGTTGAAGCGTCATTGGGTAGAGATTAGGTGAGGAGTGTAAACTGGAGGAATTAACTCTGAATTGATTCTACTGATAGTGAATTTCCTCCCTGGCTTGGTAGCCCCCAGATGTAAGTGTTGTTGACATTGAACTGGGTAAACAATTGTTGTCTTATTGACTGCTTTTATTATTGCTGAGTATTAGCTGTTAAGTAGCAGATGTCACAGTGGATGTTATAACCTTGGGAATAACATCCATCGTGTGCTTGCCAGAATTTTCAAGATTCAGATGACAGTGATTCCAGTTCCTCTGAGGAAGATGACTAATGTGGGCTGATAGACTGTTGTGGGGCTCATTATGCTGGTCGCTGAGCTAATGACATGTGCTGTTGGTTTGAGTATTTCTTTGTTTTCTTTACAGCATAAATTCTTTAAGTGTTCTTGATTGGCTGCATTTTATGGCTAAATTTTAGAGTGTGAATGTATGTCATACTAAATGTTAGGACATACTTAATGATATGTGTGCAGGATAAGTTAACTTAGTTAAGCTGAATGTCATAACACTAAACGTATGACATCCAGCGTGCAAGGTTGTTTTTCTGGTAGCTATAAACCAGAAAACAGAATGGGAACTCAAGCTAGATATCAGGAGACTTTCTAGAAGCAGTAGGCGAACTAGAATATCCCTGAAATAAGTGTCAACTGTACAGGTCATTGAGAATAGGTTTGTTATGAATAAAACCTATTTAATGCACCAAGGCCCAAAAGGACTGACAACTGCTATAAAGATCGGAAGATGCAATCTTGAATAGCAGCACTTGAAAACAGAAAAAGAAATAGTGCAGATTGCATAGTCCTTGTAAGTGAAGAAGGCTAGTCTTTACGTGTGAATTTTGTTTAGGAATACTTGTACTCTAAGCAACTGTCTGGTTGATGATTTGCATTGGATAGGTAGATTCTAGGTTGTGTCTCACTCAAAGATTTGAAGCCAGAGTGTGTGAATTCCTTGATCAAAGCTGTGAAGCAAGATCAAGGTGTGTATGAAGTAGTTCTTCATATTGTCTTTTGTAATTGTTGAATATCACTAATGTGTGATTGAAGGGAAGTGAGTGGGTATACTCAGGTGTAGAGTGTCTCTAAGTTGAAGTATCATTGGGTAGAGATTAAATGAGGAGTGTAAACTGGAGGTTTAACTCTGAATTGATTCTACTGATAGTGAATTTCCTCCCTGGCTTGGTATCCCTCAGATGTAAGTGTTGTTGACACTGAAGTGGGTAAACAATTGCTGTGTTACTTACTACTTTTATTATTGCAGAGTATTAGCTGTTAAGTAGCAGATGTCACAGTGGATGTTATAACCTTGGGAATAACATCCATCGTGTGCTTGCCTGAATTTTCAAGATTCAGATGATAGTGATTCGAGTTCCTTTGAGGAAGATGACTAATGTGGGCTGATAGACTGCTATGGGGCTCAGTCTGCTAGTTGCTGAGCTCATGACATGTGCTACTGGTTTGAGTATTTCGTTGTTTTCTTTACAACATGAATTCTTTAAGTGTTCTTGATTGGCTTCATTGTATGGCTAAAGTTTAGAGTGTGCATGTATGTCATACTAAATCTTAGGACATACTTAATGATGTGTGTGCAGGGTAAGTTAACTTAGTTAAGCTGACTGTCATACAGAATGTCATAACAGTGAACGTATGACATCCAGCGCGCAAGGTTGTTTTTCTGGTAGCTATAAACCAGAAAATAGAATGGGAGCTCAAGCTGGATATCAGGAGACTTTCTAGAAGCCCTAGGCGAACTAGAATATCCCTGAAATTTGTGTCAAGTGTGCAGGTCATTGAGAATAGGTTTGTTATGAATAAAACCTAATTAATGCACAAAGGCCCAAAAGGACTGACAGCTGCTATAAAGATCGGAAGATGCAATTCTAAATAGCAACACCTGACAACAGAAGAAGAAAGAGTGCAGATTGCATAGTCCTTGTAATGGAAGAAGGCTAGTCTTTACGTGTGAATTTTGTTTAGGAATACTTGTACTCCAAGCAATTGTCTGGTTGATGATTTGCATTAGATAGGTAAATTCTAGGCTGTGTCTCACTCAAAGCTTTGAACCAAGAGTGTGTGAATTCCTTGATCAAAGCTGTGAAGCAAGATCAAGGTGTGTATTAAGTTTCATTTCATATTGTCTTTTTTAATTGTTGAATATCACTGATGTGTGATTGAGGGGGAGTGAGTGGGTATTCTCAGGTCTAGAGTGTCTCTAGGTTGAAGCATCATTGGGTAGAGATTAAGTGAGGAGTGTAAACTGGAGGTTTAACTCTGAATTGATTCTATTGATAGTGAATTTCCTCCCTGGCTTGGTAGCCCCCAGATTTAAGTGTTGTTGACATTGAATTGGGTAAACAATTGTTGTATTATTGACTGCTTTTATTATTGCTGAGTATTAGCTGTTAAGTAGCAGATGTCACAGTGTATGTTATAACCTTGGGAATAACATCCATCGTGTGCTTGCCAGAATTTTCAAGATTCAGATGACAGTGATTCTAGTTCCTCTGAGGAAGATGACTAATGTGGGCTGATAGACTGTTGTGGGGCTCATTATGCTGGTCGCTGAGCTAATGACATGTGCTGCTGGTTTGAGTATTTCTTTGTTTTCTTTACAGCATGAATTATTTAAGTGTTCTTGATTGGCTGCATTTTATGGCTAAAGTTTAGAGTGTGCATGTATGTCATACTAAATGTTAGGACATACTTAATGATGTGTGTGCAGGGTAAGTTAACTATAAATTAACTTAGGTAAGCTGAATGTCATACAGAATGTTATAACACTAAACATATGACATCCAACGCGCAAGGTTGTTTTTCTGGTAGCTATAAACCAGAAAACAGAATGGGAGCTCAAGCTGGATATCAGTAGACTTTCTAGAAACCCTAAGCGAACTAGAATATCCCTGAAATAAGTGTCAAGTGTGCAGGTCATTGAGAATAGGTTTGTTATGAATAAAACCTAATTAATGCTCCAAGGCCCAAATAGGCTGACAACCGCTATAAAGATCAGAGGATGCAATCCTGAATAGCAGCACCTGACAACAGAAGAAGAAAGAGTGCAGATTGCATAGTCCTTGTAAGTGAAGAAGGCTATTCTTCACGTGTGAATTTTGTTTAGGAATACTTGTACTCCAAGCAATTGTATGGTTGATGATTTGCATTGGATAGGTAGATTCTAGGTTGTGTCTCACTCAAAGCTTTGAAGCAAAAGTGGGTGAGTTCCTTGATCAAAGCTGTGAAGCAAGATCAAGGTGTGTATGAAGTTTCTCTTCATATTGTCTTTTGTAATTGTTGAATATCATTGATGTGTGATTGAGGGGGAGTGAGTGGGTATACTCAGGTCTAGAGTGTCTCTAGGTTGAAGCGTCATTGGGTAGAGATTAGGTGAGGAGTGTAAACTGGAGGAATTAACTCTGAATTGATTCTACTGATAGTGAATTTCCTCCCTGGCTTGGTAGCCCCCAGATGTAAGTGTTGTTGACATTGAACTGGGTAAACAATTGTTGTCTTATTGACTGCTTTTATTATTGCTGAGTATTAGCTGTTAAGTAGCAGATGTCACAGTGGATGTTATAACCTTGGGAATAACATCCATCGTGTGCTTGCCAGAATTTTCACGATTCAGATGACAGTGATTCCAGTTCCTCTGAGGAAGATGACTAATGTGGGCTGATAGACTGTTGTGGGGCTCATTATGCTGGTCGCTGAGCTAATGACATGTGCTGTTGGTTTGAGTATTTCTTTGTTTTCTTTACAGCATAAATTCTTTAAGTGTTCTTGATTGGCTGCATTTTATGGCTAAAGTTTAGAGTGTGAATGTATGTCATACTAAATGTTAGGACATACTTAATGATGTGTGTGCAGGATAAGTTAACTTAGTTAAGCTGAATGTCATAACACTAAACGTATGACATCCAGCGTGCAAGGTTGTTTTTCTGGTAGCTATAAACCAGAAAACAGAATGGGAACTCAAGCTAGATATCAGGACACTTTCTAGAAGCCGTAGGCGAACTAGAATATCCCTGAAATAAGTGTCAACTGTACAGGTCATTGAGAATAGGTTTGTTATGAATAAAACCTATTTAATGCACCAAGGCCCAAAAGGACTGACAACTGCTATAAAGATCGGAAGATGCAATCTTGAATAGCAGCACTTGAAAACAGAAAAAGAAATAGTGCAGATTGCATAGTCCTTGTAAGTGAAGAAGGCTAGTCTTTACGTGTGAATTTTGTTTAGGAATACTTGTACTCTAAGCAACTGTCTGGTTGATGATTTGCATTGGATAGGTAGATTCTAGGTTGTGTCTCACTCAAAGATTTGAAGCCAGAGTGTGTGAATTCCTTGATCAAAGCTGTGAAGCAAGATCAAGGTGTGTATGAAGTAGTTCTTCATATTGTCTTTTGTAATTGTTGAATATCACTAATGTATGATTGAAGGGAAGTGAGTGGGTATACTCAGGTGTAGAGTGTCTCTAAGTTGAAATATCATTGGGTAGAGATTAAATGAGGAGTGTAAACTGGAGGTTTAACTCTGAATTGATTCTACTGATAGTGAATTTCCTCCCTGGCTTGGTATCCCTCAGATGTAAGTGTTGTTGACACTGAAGTGGGTAAACAATTGCTGTGTTACTTACTACTTTTATTATTGCAGAGTATTAGCTGTTAAGTAACAGATGTCACAGTGGATGTTATAACCTTGGGAATAACATCCATCGTGTGCTTGCCTGAATTTTCAAGATTCAGATGATAGTGATTCCAGTTCCTTTGAGGAAGATGGCTAATGTGGGCTGATAGACTGCTATGGGGCTCAGTCTGCTAGTTGCTGAGCTCATGACATGTGCTACTGGTTTGAGTATTTCGTTGTTTTCTTTACAACATGAATTCTTTAAGTGTTCTTGATTGGCTTCATTGTATGGCTAAAGTTTAGAGTGTGCATGTATGTCATACTAAATCTTAGGACATACTTAATGATGTGTGTGCAGGGTAAGTTAACTTAGTTAAGCTGACTGTCATACAGAATGTCATAACAGTGAACGTATGACATCCAGCGCGCAAGGTTGTTTTTCTGGTAGCTATAAACCAGAAAATAGAATGGGAGCTCAAGCTGGATATCAGGAGACTTTCTAGAAGCCCTAGGCGAACTAGAATATCCCTGAAATTTGTGTCAAGTGTGCAGGTCATTGAGAATAGGTTTGTTATGAATAAAACCTAATTAATGCACAAAGGCCCAAAAGGACTGACAACTGCTATAAAGATCGGAAGATGCAATTCTAAATAGCAGCACCTGACAACAGAAGAAGAAAGAGTGAAGATTGCATAGTCCTTGTAATGGAAGAAGGCTAGTCTTTACGTGTGAATTTTGTTTAGGAATACTTGTACTCCAAGCAATTGTCTGGTTGATGATTTGCATTAGATAGGTAAATTCTAGGCTGTGTCTCACTCAAAGATTTGAACCAAGAGTGTGTGAATTCCTTGATCAAAGCTGTGAAGCAAGATCAAGGTGTGTATGAAGTGTTTCTTCATATTGGCTTTTGTAATTGTTGAATATCACTGATGTGTGATTGAGGGGGAGTGAGTGGGTATACTCAGGTCTAGCGTGTCTCTAGGTTGAAGTGTCATTGGGTAGAGATTAAGAGAGGAGTGTAAACTGGAGGTTTAACTCTGAATTGATTCTACTGATAGTGAATTTCCTCCCTGGCTTGGTAGCCCCCAGATGTAAGTGTTGTTGACACTGAAGTGGGTAAATAATTGTTGTGTTATTTACTACTTTTATTATTGCTGAGTAATAGCTGTTAAGTAGCAGATGTCACAGTGAATGTTATAACCTTGGAAATAACATCCATCGTGTGCTTGCCTGAATTTTCAAGATTCAGATGATAGTGATTCCAATTCCTTTGAGGAAGATGACTAATGTGGGTTGATAGACTGCTATGGGGCTCAGTCTGTTGGTTGCTGAGCTAATGACATGTGTTGCTGGTTTGAGTATTTCATTGTTTTCTTTACAACATGAATTCTTTAAGTGTTCTTGATTGGCTGCATTTTATGGCCAAAGTTTAGAGTGTGCATGTATGTCATCCTAAATCTTAGGACATACTTAATGATGTGTGTGCCGGGTAAGTTAACTATAAGTTAACTTAGTTAAGCTGAATGTCATACAGAATGTCATAACACTGAACGTATGACATCCAGCACGCAAGGTTGTTTTTCTTGTAGCTATAAACCAGAAAATAGAATGGGAGTTCAAGCTGGAAATCAGGAGACTTTCTAGAAGCCCTAGGCGAACTAGAATATCCCTGAAATATGTGTAAAGTGTGCAGGTCATTGAGAATAGGTTTGTTATGAATAAAACCTAATTAATGCACCAAGGCCCAAGAGGACTGACAGCTGCTATAAAGATCGGACGATGCAATCCTAAATAGCAGCACCTGACAACAGAAGAAGAAAGAGTGCAGATTGCATAGTCCTTGTAAGTGAAGAAGGCTAGTCTTTACGTGTGAATTTTGTTTAGAAATACTTGTACTCCAAGCAACTGTCTGGTTGATGATTTGCATTGGATAGGTAGATTCTAGGCTGTGTCTCACTCAAAGATTTGAAGCCAGAGTGTGTGAATTCCTTGACCAAAGCTGTGAAGCAAGATCAAGGTGTGTATGAAGTGTTTCTTCATATTGGCTTTTGTAATTGTTGAATATCACTGATGTGTGATTGAGGGGGAGTGAGTGGGTATACTAAGGTCTAGAGTGTCTCTAGGTTTTAGTGTCATTGGGTAGAGATTAAGTGAGGAGTGTAAACTGGAGGTTTAACTCTGAATTGATTCTACTGATAGTGAATTTCCTCCCTGGCTTGGTAGCCCCCAGATGTAAGTGTTGTAGACACTGAAGTGGGTAAAAAATTTTGTGTTATTTACTACTTTTATTATTGCTGAGTATTAGCTGTTAAGTAGCAGATGTCATAGTGGATGTTATAACCTTGGGAATAACATCCATCGTGTGCTTGCCAGAATTTTCAAGATTCAGATGACAGTGATTCCAACTCCTTTGAGGAAGATGACTAATGTGGGCTGATAGACTACTATGGGGCTCAGTCTGCTGGTTGTTGAGCTAATGACATGTGTTGCTGGTTTGAGTATTTCGTTGTTTTCTTTACAACATGAATTCTTTAAGTGTTCTTGAATGGCTGCATTTTATGCCTAAAGTTTAGAGTATGCATGTATGTCATACTAAATCTTAGGACATACTTAATGATGTGTGTGCAGGGTAAGTTAACTATAAGTTAACTTAGTTAAGCTGAATGTCATACAGAATGTCATAACACTGAACTTATGACATCCAGCGCGCAAGGTTGTTTTTCTGGTAGCTATAAACCAGAAAATAGAATGGGAGCTCAAGCTGGATATCAGGTGACTTTCTAGAAGCCCTAGGCGAACTAGAATATCCCTAAAATAAGTGTTAAGTATGCAGTTCATTGAGAATAGGTTTCTTATGAATAACACCTAATTAATGCACCAAGGCCAAAAACGACTGACAGCTGCTATAAAGATCGGAGGATGTAATCCTGAATAGCAGCACCTGACAACAGAAGAAGAAAGAGTGCAGATTACAGAGTCCTTGTAAGTGAAGAAGGTTAGTCTTCACATGTGAATTCTATCTAGGAATACTTATACTCCAAGCAATTGTCTGGTTGATGTTTTGCATTGGATAGGTAGATTCTAGGCTGTGTCTCAATCAAAGATTTGAAGCAAGAGTGTGTGAGTTCCTTGATCAAAGCTGTGAAGCAAGATCAAGGTGTGTATGAAGTGTCTCTTCATATTGGCTTTTGTAATTTTTGAATATCACTGCTGTGTGATGGAGGGGGAGTGAGTGGGTATACTCAGGTCTAGAGTGTCTCTAGGTTGAAGTGTCATTCTGTAGAGATTAAGTGAGGAGTGTAAACTAGAGGTTTAACTCTGAATTGATTCTACTGATAGTGAATTTCCTCCCTGGCTTGGTAGCCCCCAGATGTAAGTGTTGTAGACACTGAAGTGGGTAAAAAATTTTGTGTTATTTACTACTTTTATTATTGCTGAGTATTAGCTGTTAAGTAGCAGATGTCATAGTGGATGTTATAACCTTGGGAATAACATCCATCGTGTGCTTGCCAGAATTTTCAAGATTCAGATGACAGTGATTCCAACTCCTTTGAGGAAGATGACTAATGTGGGCTGATAGACTGCTATGGGGCTCAGTCTACTAGTTGCTGAGCTAATGACATGTGCTGTTGGTTTGAGTATTTCGTTGTTTTCTTTACAGCATGAATTCTGTGAGTGTTCTTGATTGGCTGCATTTTGTGGCAAAACTTTAGAGTGTGCATGTATGTCATACTAAATGTTAGGACATAGTTAATGATGTGTGTGCAGGGTAAGTTAACTATAAGTTAACTTAGTTAAGCTGAATGTCATACAGAATTTCATAACACTGAACGTATGACATCCACCGCGCAAGGTTGTTTTTTTGCTAGCTATAAACCAGGAAACAGAATGGGAGCTCAAGCTAAATATCAGGAGACTTTCTAGAAGCCCTAGGCATAATAGAATCTCCCTGAAATAAGTGTCAAGTGTGCAGGTCATTGAGAATAGGTTTGTTATGAATAAAACCTAATTAATTCACCAAGGCCCAAAAGGACTGAGAGCTGCTATAAAAATCAGAAGATGCAATCCTGAATAGCAGCACTTGACAACAGAAGAAGAAAGAGTGCAGATTGCAGAGTCCTCGTAAGTGAAGAAGGTTAGTCTTCACGTGTGAATTCTGTCTATGAATACTTGTACTCCAGGCAATTGTCTGGTTGATGATTTGCATTGGATAGGTAGATTCTAGGCTGTGTCTCACTCAAAGCTATGAAGCAAGAGTGTGTGAGTTCCTTGATCAAAGATGTGAAGCAAAATCAAGGTGTGTATGAAGTGTCTCTTCATATTGCCTTTTGTAATTGTTGAATATCACTGATGTGTGATTGAGGGGGAGTGAGTGGGTATACTCAGGTCTAGAGTGTCTCTAGGCTGAATTGTCATTGGGTAGTTTTTAAGTGAGAACTACAAACTTTGTTGTTTGACTCTGAATTAGTTCTGCTAATAGTGAAGTTCCTCCCTGTCTTGGTAGCCCCCAGATGTAAGTGTTGTTGATACTGAACTAGGTAAACAATTGTTGTGTTATTTACTGCCTTTATTATTGCTAGGTATTAGCTGTTAAGTAGCAGATGTCACAGTGGATGTTATAACCTTGGGAATAACATCCATCGTGTGCTTGCCAGAATTTCCAAGATTCAGATGACAGTGATTCCAGTTCCTCGTAGGAAGATGACTAATGTGGGCTGATAGACTGCTGTGGGGCTCAGTCTGCTGGTCGCTGAGCTAATAACATGTGTTGTTGGTTTGAGTATTTCTTTGTTTTCTTTACAGCATGAATTCTGTAAGTGTTCTTGATTGGCTGCATTTTATGGCTAAACTTTAGAGTGTGCATGTATGTCATACTAAATGTTAGGACATACTTAATGATGTGTGTGCAGGGTAAGTTAACTATAAGTTAATTTAGTTAAGTTGAATGTCATACAGAATGTCATAACACTGAACGTATGTCATCCAGCGCGCAAGGTTGTTTTTCTGGTAGCTATAAACCAGAAAACAGAATGGGAGCTCAAGCTGGATATCAGGAGACTTTCTAGATGCCCTAGGAGAACTAGAATATCCCTAAAACAAGTGTCAAGTGTGCAGTTATTTGAGAATAGGTTTTTTATGAATAAAACCTAATTAATGCACCAAGGACCAAAAGGACTGATAGCTACTATAAAGATTAGAAGATGCAATCCTAAATAACAGCACTTGACAACAGAAGAAGAAAGAGTGCAGATTGCAGAGTCCTTGTAAGTGAAGAAGGTTAGTCTTCACGTGTGAATTCTGTCTAGGAATACTTGTACTCCAAGCAATTGTCTGATTGATGATTTGCATTGGATAGGAAGATTCTAGGTTGTGTCTCACTCAAAGCTGTGAAGCAAGAGTGTGTGTGTTCCTTGATCAAAGATGTGAAGCAAGATCAAGGTGTGTATGAAGTGTCTCTTCATATGGTATTTTGTAATTGTTTGGTATCACTGATGTGTGATTGAGGGGGAGTGAGTGAGTATACTCAAGTCTAGAGTGTCTCTAGGATGAATTGTCATTGGGTAGTTTTTAAGTGAGGACTACAAACTTTGTTGTTTGACTCTGAATTAATTATGCTAATAGTGAAGTTCCTCCCTGGCTTGGTAGCCCCCAGATGTAAGTGTTGTTGACACTGAACTAGGTAAACAATTGTTGTGTTATTTACTGCCTTTATTATTGCTGAGTACTAGCTGTTAAGTAGTAGATGTCACAGTGGATGCTATAACCTTGGGAATAACATCCATCGTGTGCTTGCCAGAATTTCCAAGATTCAGATGACAGTGATTCCAGTTTCTCTAAGGAAGATGACTAATGTGGGCTGATAGACTGCTGTGGGGCCCAGTCTGCTGGTCGCTGAGCTAATAACATGTGTTGTTGGTTTGAGTATTTCTTTGTTTTCTTTACAGCATGAATTTTGTAAGTGTTCTTGATTGGCTGCATTTTATGGCTAAACTTTAGAGTGTGCATGTATGTCATACTAAATGTTAGGACATACTTCATGATGTGTGTGCAGGGTAAGTTAACTATAAGTTAACTTAGTTAAGCTGAATGTCATATAGAATGTCATAACACTAAACGTATGACATCCAGCGTGCAAGGTTGTTTTTCTGGTAGCTATAAACCAGAAAACAGAATGGGAGCTCAAGTTGGATATCAGGAGACTTTCTAGAAGCCCTAGGCAAACTAGAATATCCCTAAAACAAGTGTCAAGTGTGCAGTTCCCTGAGAATAGGTTTGTTATGAATAAAACCTAATTAATGCACCAAGGCCTAAAAGGACTGATAGCTGCTATAATGATCAGAAGATGCAATCCTGAATAGCAGCACTTGACAACAGAAGAAGAAAGAGTGCAGATGGCAGTGTCCTTGTAAGTGAAGAAGGTTAGTCTTCACGTGTGAATTCTGTCTAGGAATACTTGTACTCCAAGCAATTGTATGGTTGATGATTTGCATTAGATAGGTAGATTCTAGGTTGTGTCTCACTCAAAGATGTGAAGCAAGAGTGTGTGAGTTCCTTGATCAAAGATGTGAAGCAAGATCAAGGTGTGTATGAAGTGTCTCTTCATATGGTCTTTTGTAATTGTTTGGCATCACTGATGTATGATTGAGGGGGAGTGAGTGGGTATACTCAGGTCTAGAGTGTCTCTAGACTGAATGGTCATTGGGTAGTTTTTAAGTGAGGACTACAAACTTTGTTGTTTGACTCTGAATTAATTCTGCTAATAGTGAAGTTCCTCCCTGGCTTGGTAGCCCCCAGATGTAAGAGTTGTTGACACTGAACTAGGTAAACAATTGTTGTGTTATTTACTGCCTTTATTATTGCTGGGTATTAGCTGTTAAGTAGCAGATGTCACAGTGGATGTTATAACCTTGGGAATAACATCCATCGTGTGCTTGCCAAAATTTCCAAGATTCAGATGACACTGATTCCGGTTCCTCTGAGGAAGATGACTAATGTGGGCTGATAAACTGCTGTGGGGCTCAGTCTGCTGGTCGCTGAGCTAATAACATGTGTTGTTGGTTTGAGAATTTCTTTGTTTTCTTTACAGCATGAATTCTGTAAGTGTTCTTGATTGGATGCATTTTATGGCTAAACTTTATTGTGTGCATGTATGTCATACTAAATGTTAGGACATACTTAATGATGTGTGTGCAGGGTAAGTTAACTATAAGTTAACTTAGTTAAGCTGAATGTCATACAAAATATCATAACACTAAACGTATGACGTCCAGCGCGCAAGGTTGTTTTTCTGGTAGCTATAAACCAGAAAACAGAATGGGAGCTCAAGTTGGATATCAGGAGACTTTCTAGAAGCCCTAGGCAAACTAAAATATCCCTAAAATAAGTGTCAAGTGTGTAGTTCCCTGAGAAAAGGTTTGTTATGAATAAAACCTAATTAATGCACCAAGGCCCAAAAGGACTGATAGCTGATATAAAGATCATAAGATGCAATCCTGAGTAGCAGCACTTGACAACAGAAGAAGGAAGAGTGCAAATTGCAGAGTCCTTGTAAGTGAAGAAGATTAGTCTTCACGTGTGAATGCTGTCTAGTAATACTTGTACTCCAACAAATTGTCTGGTTGATGATTTGCAATGGATAGGTAGATTCTAGGCTGTGTCTCACTCAAAGCTGTGAAGCAAGAGTGTGTGAGTTCCTTGATCAAAGATGCGAAGCAAGATCAAGGTGTGTATGAAGTGTCTCTTCATATGGTCTTTTGTAATTGTTTGGTATCAGTGATGTGTGATTGAGGGGGAGTGAATGGGTATACTCAGGTCTAGAGTGTCTCTAGGCTGAATTGTCATTGACTAGTTTTTAAGTAAGGACTACAAACTTTGTTGTTTGACTCTGAATTAATTCTGCTAATAGTGAAGTTCCTCCCTGGCTTGGTAGCCCCCAGATGTAAGTGTTGTTGACACTGAACTAGGTAAACAATTGTTGTGTTATTTACTGCCTTTATTATTGCTGAGTATTAGCTGTTAAGTAGCTCATGTCATAGTGGATGTTATAACCTTGGGAATAACATCCATCGTGTGCTTGCCAGAATTTCCAAGATTCAGATGACCGTGATTCTATTTCCTCTGAGGAAGATGACTAATGTGGGCTGATAGACTGCTGTGGGGCTCAGTCTGCTGGTCGCTGAGCTAATAACATGTGTTGTAGGTTTGAATATTTCTTTGTTTTCTTTACAGCATTAATTCTGTAAGTGTTCCTTATTGGCTGCATTTTATGGGTAAGCTTTAGAGTGTGCATGTATGTCATACTAAATGTTACGACATACTTAATGATGTGTGTGCAGGGTAAGTTAACTATAAGTTAACTTAGTTAAGCTGAATGTCATACAGAATGTCATAACACTGAACGCATGACATCCAGCGCGCAACGTGTCGCTACTGTGAAAATCGGCGCCGGTTATGACAAAAGAGTCACCACCGTGCTTTATTTATACCACAAGAGGGATAGGAAACGCTCAAAGTAAACCTAACGCAAAGAGGGAAAGGAATGGTCATCGCAACCAAATCCTAGATTCGGGAGTCGGTTACGCAAGGGGAAGGTATTAGCATCCCTCACGTCCGTCTTACTCTACGGGATCCACGCTTGTTTTCTATCTAAGGGTATGTTTATCTATCTACTCTAAAGGTCTGGGTTAAAAAGAAAAGAAAATGACTCGGCAAAGTATCACACTTTATGCCTATGTATTCCCGTCTGGAACGAGAAATCAGAGTCAACGTAGTTCGCCTAACTATGGGTTAAGGGGAAGGTTGCTCGCCGAGATATCGCATCTCGTGCCTACATACTTTCATACAGCCTGAAAGATTAGAGCAAACGTAGTTCGAGCTACGGAAGACACAAGTTTGTCTGACAGCTTTTTTTTTTATCTCTTATGAAAGGGTTTTCCTGATTAAGGGTCCAAGAGGACAAAAACAAAGTTTGAATGTTTGTTTGAGTTTTTTACGAAAGAAATGTTTTTTAGGATGTTTGCAATCTCAGTCGCACTAGAGACTATGACCTAGGAGTGAACGCTTCGTATGTCACCCAAAGGGTACCACACTAACATCCAGATTACTGGAGAGAGACCCTCCACCAACCTTTTCCCAGATAGCTTAAGGCTCGTAACGCACGACTTCAATTAACCTTATTACTGTGTTTTTGAATTGTTTTGAGAGGAGAAGAGAAAGACGCCCTAAAACTATAGGTGAAAGGGAATCTACCTACAGTTATCATGCATGGGTCAAAACCTAATGTCTGTCATAATTCCCTCTTGCACAGAGGAAATCAGAGATCCTAGGGGAAACAACAAAAGAAAACAAGCAATAAACAGTAAACAGTAAAATGCATGCTATGCAACAGTACAAGCGAGGCAAGGGAGTCCGGCTCAACCTCAAACCTAAGAAAACAACAGGCAAGAGGAGACAAGCTCCACCTCAAACCTAGAGGTAATCAACACAAGCAAACATACAATACAACAAAAGAAAAAAAAAGGAAGCAGCCCAAGCAGCAGCAACAGTCTTCTACAGACAGCAACTTCAATCTTCAACAGCAGCTCTTGTCAGCAAAGTTGAATTGACAGCAAAGAATCTTCATCTTCAAGCTAGCTCCTATCTTCAAGCTTCTTCAATTCTTCATCTTCAAACTCTAGCAAGCACACTCCAAGCAAAGGATTAATCACTAAGATCAAGGTTGCAATGTTGAGAACCAAATGAAAACCAAAGGAAATCATCAAGTACCAACATTGAAATGGAAAGGCATCCTCAAAGTTCTACTCAACTATGGGCATACCACACATCCCTCCAAAGGAGAGATGAAGTTTCTCTAGGAGTACTTTACATCATTGGATAGAATAGAAGCACACAATGCATTCTATGTTTGATGAAAGAATCAAAACTAGTCGCAATGGCTCTTCCTAAAACCCTAATTTCCTAAGCTCCTAAAAGAGAAGAAAGCTTCAACTCCAAGCTCCAATCTTCAAGCCACAACAGCCACACCAAATCTAGAAGACCTCCCAAGAAGGAATCCAAGTAAATCTAGCTCCAAAGTCACCAACAAGACCAAACAAACAAGAGCACTAAAGATAGAACACCACAAGCACAAGCAATTTGCAAAATACAACTAAAATAGAAAACAAAGTTGTAAAATTCTAATAAATTTCCTAGGGGAACATATATGTTTGAACAACCTAGGGTTAAAATATTAAAGCCTAATTCAACTTCTAAGTCACCTAAATAATTTCTAAGTTGAAGGGTATCAAAGTGATCCACATGTTTGGGAAGGCTCTAATCTCAACACCTAAAATAGAACCTAACATTGTTCTAAAATTCTAACAAAAATTCTAAGGTAACATGAATATCTACCCTAAAACATACTCAAAAATCTGAGCCAGAATCAACACCAATTGGAAGAAGAAAAATCAACAAGGCAGATGATCAAATATGCAAATATTAAAGAATTAAACAAAATAAGAAAAATCAAATTAAAATGAAAAATGCATGAAAATGCATTTTATTGATTTCAGAAAATCACAAATTCTCTCAAGATCATGGAGATATTTTTAAAATAACTTTTGGATCAAAATTGAATTTATTGTGATTTTTAGAATCAATAATGCATTAAAAATAATAACAAAATGATTTAAGAAATTCAAATGCTGAAACAAAACCACGCGCGTTGGATCTGCATACAAGTCAATACATCCAAGGATCCACAGCTTGCCAACGCATTAGTGAAACTACTGCGTTTTAGACTCAAAAAATCCAACCTCAAATTATTAGATGGCCGTTGGATGAAAGAGAAAGTCTTTGGTCAAAGCATGATCTGATGGCTCAGCACTCGTCTTCCTCACTATTCAGCTTGGCCTGAGTGGAGATCAGGGACGGTGGATCATGGTGGCCGGAGAAGACTCCGGATGTCTTTTCCGGCAAGGTGCAACTTACAGTCAACCAAAATGCACAAACTCCATATCATTTCTACTCAGTTTTTCATCAGGAATTCAAATCTCCAACTCAAATTATCCAACTCTCAATGGATTTTAAAACACGAAGCAATGTTCAGAAATAGCATCCAGATCAAACAACACCAATTGCAAATCTAAGTGCACAGAAATCATCCTCACACTTCCTACATCATTAAGATCTAATCATCTTGCTCTAACTCCTCATGAATCAAGAGATTCGAATCCAAACAGAGTTGCTATGTCATGATCAACTATCACCAAATGTCTCTAAATTGATCCTAAAACGATCTACATCTTGCCTAGATCCTAACCACAAGTTCAAATCTAACTATCCCATGCTAAATCAGGTGGAATTTTGAAAGTTACTAACCTGTTGTAGATCTAGTAACAGAGGCACTTGGAGCTTGATTCTCCCTCCAAAACTCTCCAGATACGTTCATTGATGCAAGAGGATGATGCTTCAACCTTCAATTTGCTTTGATATTGCTCCAAACTGAAAACTCGATTTCACTTGCTCCTCTTGAATGTTCAACTGCAATTTCAGCTTCTGGCATGAAAATGACTCCAAACTTGCTCTAAAATTACTCCAATGAATATATAGAACCTTTCCATGGGCTTTTGAATTCAATTTGAGGCCCAATCCAGCCAATTGCATTTTCTCTTTTTTCTCTTGAAATCCAATGTAACAGTCACGAGTTCAGGCTGTAGAACTTGCTATAGAAGGTTCCAATCAACTGCAAATTACCTTGTGAGCAAAATTGAAACAATAGAATGGCCTGAATTGCATTGGTAAGGAACTTGGATGTGTAACTTGCATTTGAAGCAACCATATGGTAACTCATGAAAATTGACCTAAACTAAAAAATTCACCAATGTCATTGTGTCTAAAATGAATTTTATAATCAAAATTATCACTCATTTTCCATGCTTTGGTCACTTAACCAATTATTTGAATTTCCCCCCTATTAATCCTTTGAAAATCTTCCTTATTCAAACCATTTCAAACCAAGTATTGCTATGAGCCCAACTAATCCATCATGACTTCTTGATTAGCCTAAAAACCACATTTTGAACAACTTTCATGTTGAACAAAAATCCATTTGACAAGTGAAAATTGGAGATTTTGACCTATGATTGAAAATGGCCTATAATCTTACTTTCCCAAAATACCCCTAACTTGTAAACCTCATAACTTGAGTTCTACAAATCAGATGGAAGACTTCTAGTACAATTTAGAAATATAAGATCATTAGGAACAACTTTCATGTTGACCAAAAGTTCAAGTGAAACCTACTTCTAGGTCAAAAATAGCTTTGAAGTCAGATGATTTTCACAGACAAATTTCAGAGACATCTGAGGACTTGTAACTTGTCTGGACTATAACTTGAGTTCTATACATCCCCTTGATGACTTCTAGTACTAAAATTAAAGGTATTGAGATGCTCTACAAGTTTCTTGTTGGCCAAAGATCCATTTGAAACATGTATCTTCACTTAGGTGGTCTTGAAGTTAGGCACTAAATAGGGAATTTTGCACTGAAACCCTAATTTAGCAACTTCCCACACTCTTGACTTTTCTTGACTTGATCTTGGCACAACACCACAAATGTCTTAACATATCATTTCAAGAACTCCGTGACCTAAAAGTAGGCTTTGATACTCTTCAATTTCCCACTTGACCTAGGATTGACCCAGATGAAACCCTAATTGCTTGCACCTCAACTGTGGCTCTTACATTTGACACAATTACTTGATTAAACTCTCCCATGGCCCTCTAGGAATTCTATGAGCTCCATACACATCCTTGTCTCACATTCAACACTTCACAACCCTCTGATGGTCTCCAGTTGATCCTCAAGTTAAGAGAAGATTCACACTCAAACATCTAAACCCTTAGGCCCTCAAACCACCTTCTGATGACTTTGACAACTTCTCAATCTTGAATGAGACCTCTTGCTAGGCTTCTCTTGATAAGAATCACACTTGATCCCCTACTATATGAATGATACCATGATATGCAAATGATATAACTATGCAAATGATAATGCAATGAAACATAAACCAGGTAAGAAAAGGTTGGGCAAATTTTGGGGTACAACAGCTGCCCCTATTCAAACGGCTTGAACCCGACTGGGTGAAGAGTGAACGGCCTTCAAACAATCGAGGTAGAAGACGGTTGAATACCAAGAAACCCGGAAATTTGCCAACCGCAGAAATACACCGCAAAAACTGCTTGGGGAACAACATCTGTTCCACTGAACCCAGTTGTTACGGCAACAACTGATCAATCATCTGATAAAACTTTTGATTTTAACATCAACTCCCTGTGCAACGCCACAGGCATCGAATTAACTTTGCAAGAAACAACTCCATCCACCACTAGACAAATTTCGTCAACACGAGGAGAGACTCCATCACCATGGGTACAACTCCGTCCCCAACTGGACCAAATTCGTCAACACGAATAACAGTCTCAGTCAATCACAGTTAACAACTCTGTCAACACAGATAACAATCATCGTTAGCACGGATAACAATCACTATCAACACAGGTAACAATTCCGTCAACACGGATAACAATCACTGTCAACACATGTAACAATTTCGTCAACACGGATAGCAATCACTGTCAACACAAGTAACAATTCCTTCAACACGGATAACAATCACTGTCAACACAGGTAACAATTCTGTCAACACGGATAGCAATCACTGTCAACACAGGTGCAATCTCTGTCCATCATAGGTAACAATCTCTGTCAACACAGGCGCAATCTCTGTCCATCATAAGTAACCATTCCGTCAACATGGATAACAATCACTGTCAACACAGGTACGATTTCGTCAACACGGATAACAATCACCGTCAACACGGATCCGTTTGAAGAATAATTTGCTAAAGAATGCGAGAAACTTAACCAAACCACTCTGTGGGGAAGAATATCACTGGGCAAATCACTAGTGATAACCCCGAATGTTTGAGCCATGAAATCTTTTAATGCTGACGTAACAGCAAATCCGGGGAGAATCCCGCTGGGGACGAAGAGAAACTTAACCAAGCAACTCTGTTAGGGGACGAGCGTTATCATCAGTTATCTCACGCTGAGAATTTGAATATCTAGAAATCCTTCTGAGCAAGAATCTCACTCCTCTGCAAGGGATATAACCTGAAACCAACCTGGCTTATGTTTCAACATGTGTATGTTTGACAAAGATGCAATGTTCCATACGGCATGGAAATGCTACGCGTTTAGGTAGATGCAAATATGATGATATATGAAAATGCAAGAAGGTGCTCCAGTAAAATAAATGCTGAAGACAAAGCCGAATCCGCTGGGGATAACCATCATGTTCGGGAACAGCTCACAAGCTTGAAATTACGAACTCTGTTGGGGATGTTCATCCTGTCGAACAACCTACTGGGGAGAAGGAGAAACAATCCTGCGCGGGGATAATCCTTCTGAACCAAAGACGACTTGGTTATACTCTGCGGGAGTTACCCATGCTGGGGATGGAGTGTGCACATACTCACTGCTGGGAATGCACCTTCTGTTGGGGACATTCAGATCCACTAAGGATACTCTCTTGGCAACTTTCCTGGGGAATACTCTTCTGGGGAGGACAACCCCGCCTCCAATAGGGATAATTACCATCTCAACTCTCTCTGGGATAAGATGTGACTTCCATCTACTGAGAAGTGATACAATCACTAGGTCATGGGACCCTGGCTGGAGAAACACAAATTCCTTGCCTGTTTTCTTCAAAGGTGAGAACCCTGCAAAACATAAACGAGACAGAACAAATCTACATAACAAGATTTATCCCGGTTAGTATACGTGACATTCGTTCAGTCAATTCGAAGTTTTAACAATTATTGGCAAGGGCCAGCAAGTTTATGTACATGCAAGTTCATCAAAACATCGACGTTTTTCACAAACAAAACGGTAAAGAGCAAGCATCAAGTACTGAATAACATGCTTTATTGATAGCGAGCCTATAAATAGGAAAAATTTTGTACACTGGATGCAACTCCTGAAAAGAGGAAGTTACGCACAAGCAAAATACAAGTATTATAGAAGCACAAAGAAAATTTGTATACATGTCGGCAACATGGCACAGACGAATACCATGAGCTGATCCTCCTATGACTCGCCTGACTCCGACGCTTTCCCGATACTTGATATTCGGAAGAGATTGTTTCGGATATACGACCCTCAGGTACTCCCAAACCACCAAGCAATGCAATATCAAACTCGGACCCCAGTCATTTGCTTTTTCAATTCCCTAACTTTTGCGTGAACCGCCCTTTGCGGGTTTTCAATTCACTGGGATACCCTTTTTTCCCGGAGTTGCCCTTTTCAGGTTTTCAACTTCGCGGGTGTACATTTTTTCAATTTTATCCCTAACTTTTTCCCGAACCTTTTATTCCTTTTTTATGGTTCGCCGGGATGCCCCATTTTTGCCTGGACTTTCTTTTTCTGTCCAGCGGGTCTCTTTAAGCAAAGTATTTTTTAACTACGTTCGAGTTCACAGGGGATGTACAATCCTCACCATCCATGGTGGATAGCAATAAGGCTCCTCCAGAGAAAACCTTTCTAACGACATATGGACCTTCATAGTTGGGAGTCCATTTGCCCCTGTGATCTGATTATGGTGGGAGAATCTTTTTCAGCACAAGATCGCCCGTCTGAAAGCTTCAAGGACACACCTTTTTGTCATAATCTTTCTTCATCCGGCTTTGGTACAACCGACCATATGCTAGAGAAGCCAGTCTCTTCTCATCCATTAAACTGAGCTGATTCAATCTATCATTCACCCATTCTGCCTCATCAAGTTGGACATCACGCAAAACCCTCAGAGAAGGAATCTCAACCTCCAATGGTAGGAGAACTTCCATACCATATACCAATGAAAAAGGAGTTGCCCCGGTTGATGTGTGTACCGTCATACGATAACCGTGCAAAGCAAAAGGCAACATTTCATGCCAGTCCTTGTAGGTCACGACCATCTTCTGAACGATCTTCTTTATGTTTTTATTGGCCGCTTCAACAGCGCCATTCATTTTGGGCCGATAAGGAGAAGAGTTGTGATGTTCAATCTTGAAATTCTGGCACAATTCCTTCATCATCTTATTATTTAAATTCGAACCGTTGTCAGTGATAATCCGCTCCAGGATTCCATATCTGCAGATAATATCCTTCTTGATAAATCTGGCTACCACCTGCTTGGTAACATTAGCATACGATGTCGCTTCAACCCATTTGGTGAAGTAATCAATAGCTACCAAGATGAAACGGTGTCGTTAGATGCCGTGGGCTCAATCTTTCCAATCACATCAATTCCCCACATGGAAAAAGGCCAAGGTGATGACATAACGTTCAGAGGGCTCGGAGACATATGAATCTTGTCCGCATAAATCTGACATTTATGACACTTCTTTGCGAACTTGAAACAATCTGTTTCCAATGTCAGCCAGTAGTACCCTGCTCTTAATAACTTTCTCGCCATTGCATGTCTGCTGGCATGCGTGCCAAATGTGCCTTTGTGGATTTCTTCCATGAGCAACTTAGCCTCTTTCTCATCCACACACCGCAACAACACCAATTCGTGGTTTCTTTTGTACAAAACACCATCCAGGTTCAAATAGAAATTGCAAGCCAATCTCCTAAGAGTCTTCTGATCGACTGGATGCCCCAGCCGGATACTCTTGGTTCTTCAGGAAATTCTGGATATCATAATACCACAGTTTTCCATCGGAAGCTTCCTCAATGGCGAATATGAAAGCGGGCCTACCAAGGCGAGAGATAACTATCCTGGGAGCCTAGTTCCAGAAGTTAACCTTATACATTGAAGACAACGTTGCAAGAGCGTCTGCCATCTGATTTTCTGCTCGTGGTACGTGGTGCAATTCCACCTTGTCAAAGAAAGGTAACAACCTCCTTGCATAATTCATATAGGGTATCAAATTGGGCTGACGAGTCTCCCACTCTCCCTTGATCTGATTCACAACTAGAGCAGATTCTCCGTACACATCAAGATTTTTAATTCTCAGATCAATAGCTTCTTCGAGCCCTATAATGCATGCTTCATATTTGTCGCTACTGCGAAAATCGGCACCGGCTAAACAGAAGAGTCGCCACCGTGCGTTATTTATCCCAAAGGAGGGAAAGGAAACGCTCGAAGTAAACCTAACGCAAAGACGGGAAATGAATGGCCGTCGCAACCAAATCTTGGATTCGGGAGTCGGTTACGCATGGGGAAGGTATTAGCACCCCTCACGTCTGTCGTACTCGACGGGATCCAAGCTTGTTTTCTAGTACGGATTGTTATTCTATCTACTCTACAGGTCTGAGGTTAAAAGAAAATAAAATGACTCGGCAAAGTATCGCACTTTATGCCTACGTATTCCCGTCTGGAACAAGAAATCAGAGTCAACGTAGTTCGCCTACCTACGGGAAAGAAGGGGAAGGTTGCTCGCTAGGATACGGCATCCTATGCCTACGTACTTTCATACAGCATGAAAGATCAGAGCAAACGTAGTTCGGGCTATGGAAGACACAAATTTGCCTGACTGTTTTTTTAGATCCTTCTGAAAAGGTTTTCTCCTGATTACGGGTCCAAGCGGAAAAAAATGACACTTTGATGTTTGTTTTCAGTCTTTTATGCAAGAACTGTTTTTTATGGTGTTTGCAATCTCTGACGCACTAGAGACTATGATTTGAGGGTGACTACGTCGTATGTCACTCTACGGGTAACACACTAAGCAATCAGGTTACTGAAGAGTGGCCCTTCAGCAACCCTCTCTCAAATAGCTTAAGGCTCGTAGCGTACGACATTGATTATCCTTATTACTGTGTTTTGAATTGTTTTGAGATGAGAAAGAAGTCTAAAAACCTAGGGTTTGAAAAGGGAATCAAAACTACCCTAATGTTATCATGCATAGATTACGACCTAATGTCTGTCATAATTCCCTTCTGCACAGAGGAAATCAGAGATCCTAGGGGACAAACGGAAAAGAAACAGATATATAGTAAACAATAAAATGCATGAGATGCAGCAATACAAGCGAGGCAAGGGAGTCCCACTCAACCCCGAACCTGGGAAAACAATAGGCAAAGTGAAGAAGCTTCACTTCAAACCTAAGGGGCAAGCTGAACAAGCCAACAAACAATATAGAAAAAGAGAATAAAACCCAACACCAGCTCTGACAGCAACACCAACTCCTACAATAAGCAGCTCTGACAGCACCAGCTCTGACAGCTATAGTTGATCAACAACAACAAGGTTAACAGTAACAACTTCTCCCAGCAAGACCCCATCTTCACTATTAAATGATCCCCAAGCTTTAGATAAGCTCCTGTCTTCAGAAATCTCCAAGCTCTGGCAAGCAATAGACCCGAATCAGTGGACAGCTTCAATCAGCAGCAAAACCCTAATCTTCAACAGATACCCAGCTTTGACAGGCACAAGCTTCATCTTCACCAACCTTCAATGAACTTCATCTTCAATAGGCTTCCATCTTCAAGGAAAACACTCACAGGAGAGAATCAACTAAGAGATGAAGTTGAGATGCTAAGAGGCTTAATGATAACCCAGGGAAATCACTAAGATCTTATCATAGCAAGTGGATGGTATCCTCAAGGTTCTACCCAATCAAAGCCTGCTCTACATCCCCCCTAAGGAGAGATGGAACTTCTTTGGGGGACCTTGTGTCATAGGATGGAATAGAGGCACAAGAATCTCTCTATATTTGGCAGAAGAAATCAGTCTACCTTAAAGCTCTCCCTATATCTCCTATCTCCTAAGTCTTCAGAAGCAACCTTCTAGGAAGAGGATCTTCATGCTCCAAGCTTCATCCTTGGTCTCCAATCATCCTCAAAGTCTCCATAAGCTCCAACAAGCAAAACCAAAGCCCCATACCCAGTTGAAATGCCCAAAACCCAACAAATAAAACAACATCCCAAGAGAGAAACACACCAATAACAACCAATTTTCAAAAATTAGATAAAATGGAAATGCTCATCATAAAATCCTAGATTAATTTCTAAGGGACCCTAACTATGTACCCTATACCCCACATAAACCCCAAGTCCTAAATCAACTATTAAACCCCACAACTATGTGTCAAAATTACCCCTATGTGTTGAAAAACCCTAATCCTAGAACCCTAAAGTTCATTACTTGAAACTAACCTAAATTTCATCATAAAAATATGAGAAAAATCTCTAAGGGAGCACGGGTCTCTAATCTAATCAATCCAACAAGAATCAACTCAAAAACATTCACCAATTTCTCATACTAAATTCAGCAAAATAAGGTATCAAACAAATGCACAATAAAATCAATAAAATTGCAAAATATGCCAAAAATATAAAATGCAAGGAATTAATATTTTTATTGTTTTTATTAAATTCTAGAAACCCTTAAGGAAAATAGAGAAAAAATTCTCATCCAAAAATGTTCATTTTTCAATTAGTTATGATTTTTTCAATTAACCTAAAATAATATGTGAAATGAAAGAAAAATAAAAGAAAATGGAAAAGATGCGTGTCAAATAGAAATTAACTGAAGTTTAAAACACCAGATGGGCCTAGAGGGGGGTGCGTATAGCCAGACGCGCTAGGCCCAATACCTGCTCAGAAAATAAAATAAAAAACAAAGAAAAAGGAGAAAAATTTGGTGCGGATAGCAAGTAAATCCCGTGTATTTCTCATTTGGGCCTCAGAAAGGGGTGTTGATAGCAAAATGTATTTAAGCCCACCCAATGAAATTAAGTGAAACGATGTGTTTGGTCATAGACTCAGAATCCTTCACAAATTAAAGTGCGCTCGTGGCCGTTAGATGATCTCTCCAGTCAAAGTCCTCCCATGATCCAATGGTTGTAAGGTCATCTTCAACCTTTAAATTCTTCTTGGAGGGAAACCACCCATGGATGAACATAGTATCAACATCATCTTCTCCCAATCATGTTCCATCAATTCCTCATCAAAAATCAAAATTAAAAACCCTAATCCACTCCATTTTCTTCCCTAAATCTAACCATGCTAACCACATACATTGAATCATCCTCCTCCAAGAAACACGATCACCATCTCAGAATTTGGTCAGAAATCAATCATGACTAAACTTAAAATTAATTGGTCCAAACTCATCACCAACTCTCCCTGATCAATTCTAACCATTAAACTAAACGTCTAACACCAAGAATCTCCAGATAAATGCACGAACAGAAATGGTGTCAATCACAAAATTGTCTCTAATTCCCACCAATTGCTACCAGAAAGCTTCCTATGATCATCTACATGCTATCCAACCACCTAAAACCTATTGAACATGCACATATCAAGCCATGGATTGAAGATTACATACCTGTGATTTCTTGATGAACAGACCACTCAAACCTTCAAACCAATCTTCCACAAGCTCCAGATTCCTTCACTAGCATATAACCAAGCTTCTGTATGCAAAAAGATGAATTGAAATGGCTTGAATCTTGGAATCCGATTCTGAGTTGTAGGTTGAGAATTTCAGATGCTAACACACGATTCTTCCACGATCTTGGCTAGAAATCTATTTGGAATCAAATACCAATACATGATCAAGCTTCTGAGTGCAAGAATTTGGAATGAAACCTCTCCAATTGGTGTAACCGATTTGGATTTGCAAGCTATGAACTCAATGTTCAATCTCTCCAATCTCTCTCAATCTCCACCAACCAATGCTTTGGATCACTTCTAAATCTTATACAGAACATGAATGAAGGCTCTAGAATCTTCTGGAAAGCTCTAATGAGAAATTCACCATCTCTTGCTCTTGAAAATGTCATGAGAAATTCACCTATGGCAGTTGAGTTTCAAGCTTGCTTCAATGCCTTATTCTGATCCAAATTCTCACCACATGACATATTGAATGTATTGGCAAGGACTAAGGCTTTGGTTGTGCTCTAAAAAGAGGTTTTGCAATTGTTACTTAGGATGTAAGTAACCATTTTTCAAAGGAAATCATTGAATTAATCCTCAACCCAAAATTGTGACAATGTCATTGTTTTCAAAATGTGTTTTCCAATCAAATTGGTATGTCATATGGCTTGGTTTGAACCCATAGCTCAAAAATCCCAATTTTCAACCTTGGTTCATTTAAAATTCACCCTTATTTTAGGCCATTTTTGTGATTTTGTGGAGCAAACCAATGCAAGTTCTCATGACCTCTTACCTAGCCCAAAAACATCATTTTAAGCACATCTCATGTTGAACATTTTTCCATTTGAAGAGTGGAAGATGGAGATTTTGACCTATGTTGAAAAATGACCTGTAATCATTAATACCCAAAATACCCCTGGATTGCCAAGACCATAACTTGAGTTCCACAAATCTTCTTGAAGACTTCTAGTACTCAAATTAAATATAAGATCATGATCTATAACTCTTATGTTGGCCAAGAACCCATTTGAAAACCCCTTGATGGGCAAAAGTTGATTGGAAATCAAGTGACTTTCACAGATAAATTTCAATGTCCTCTAATGACCCATAACTTGCAAGAACCATAACTTGAGTTCTACAAATCTCCTTGAAGACTTCTAGTACTCAAATTAAATCTATTGAGAAGCTCTACAAGTTTCATGTAAACCAAGAATCCATTTGAAACTTGAATTTTGACTTATCTGGCTTAGAAGATAGGCCTAAATTAGGGGATTTTACACTGAAACCCTAATTTGGTAACTCCTCCCCCTCTTGATCCTCTTTGATCTATCCTTGGAACAACACCATACATGTATCAACATATCAATTCATGAATCCCACAACCTCCAATTAAGCCTTGATGCTCTTCAATCACTCAGTTGACCTAGGGTTGACCTGGATGAAACCCTAGTTGACTGCACTTCAACTGTGGCTCTTGTACTTGAACCAATGACTTGTCTCATCTTCAATATGACCCTCTATACATCTCATAAGCTTTTTACACCTTCCATACCCTCAATTCACAGGTCATTGATGACCCTCAATACACCTCAGATTAGGAGAGAAATCCACTGGTTGACCCTCAAACTTCTCAAAGCTTCAACCCCTTTCTTGATGACTTGGATGGTCTTAAGCTTGAATAAAAACCCTTGATGTGCTTCTTTAGATAATAATGGCACTTGATCCTCTGTTGAATGACTTGCTATGCTATGCTATGCAAATGATTAGATTATGTACATGATTTACTATGCAAATGATAATGTAATTGAAACATAAATCAAATGAAATAGGTTGAGCAAATTTTGGGGTGCAACAATATTCGGCCTCATTGTTGGTAACTGGAAAGGTCAATCTGGAAGTGAATGGGATGTGCGACCCATGGGGAGTAGTAATAATTGCCCCTATTCCACTTCCATATGAATTGACGGCAGCTTCAAATATCAATTGCCATTTGGAACCCAACTCTGGACCTTCGTCCGGCAACGGCTCCTCAGAGTCCTTCATTTTTAAGTACATGATATCCTCGTCAGGAAAATCAAAACTCATCGACTAGTAATCATCAATTGGCTACTCAGCTAGGTATTCGGACAGAACACTACCTTTAATAGCCTTTTGAGAAACATACTGAATATCGTATTTTGTCAATACCATCTACCATCGGGCAATCCTTCCGGAAAGTGCTTGCTTTTCAAACACGTATTTGATCAAATCCATATTTGAAATTAGCATGGTTGTATGATTTAGCATGTATTGCCTCAAACGTTTGGCAGCCCAGGCTAGCGCACAACACGTTTTTTCGAGCATTGAGTAACGGGACTCACAGTCTGTGAACTTTTTACTCAAGTAGTAAATCGCATGCTCTTTACGTCCAGTCTCGTCATGCTGATGATTAGATTATGCATATGATTTACTATGCAAATGATAATGCAATTGAAACATAAATCAAATGAAATAGGTTGAGCAAATTTTAGGGTGCAACAACTGCTCCTATTCAAACGGCTTGGACCCGACTGGGTGAAGAGCGAACGACCTTCAAACAATCGAGGTACGAGACGGTTGAATACCAAGAACCCGAAAATTTTCTAACCCCAGAAATAAACTGCACAAACTGCTTGGAAAACAACATCCGCTGACTGGATATGGTTGTTACGGCAACAACTGATCAGTTAACGACCGCACTGGGGCTTATTTTTATCAGCCCGAAAAAGATTCTATCATCGCGGGGATAGAACTTTTGTCCATGTTAGGGCGCTATATTCTGTCAACACAACAACATCCCGACGACTTTGCTGGGGAAACAATCATGTCTGAACATTTATCCGCCTGCTTCATACGGGAAAAATCATCTGAATACTGTTTCTCTGCCTACCTCTACAGTGGCTACCTTTGTTGGTCCCAACCCACAAACGACTTTGGGGAAGACTCTACTGGGGATTGTAACACGAGGAAATCACGGCGACTTCCTTGGGGAAAATAATTTCGCTGAAACTCGGAACACAACTCACATACTCTGTCTATCACGGGAGAATTATCTATCTGGATACCGGAAAATTCATCCGCCTGCTTCATACGGGAAACTCCATTTTCTTGATTCAAACCGGAAAACACATCTGCCTGATACATACAGGAAAGTTTATCCGCCTGATTCTTACGGGAAAAGGTAACACATCTGCCTGATACATACAGGAAAGTTCTTCCGCCTGATTCATACGGGAAAATACAACACATCTTCCTGATACATACAGGAAAGTTCTTCCGCCTGGTTCTTACGGGAAAAGATAACACATCTTCCTGATACATACAGGAAAGTTCTTCCGCCTGATTCATACGGGAAAAGGTAACACATCTGCCTGATACATACAGGAAAGTTCTTCCGCCTGCTTCATACGGGAAAAGATAACACATCTGCCTGATACATACATGAAAGTTCTTCCGCCTGCTTCATACGGGAAAAGATAACACATCTGCCTGATACATACAGGAAAGTTCTTCCGCCTGGTTCTTACGGGAAAAGATAACACATCTGCCTGATACATACAGGAAAGTTCTTCCGCCTGCTTCATACGGGAAAAGATAACACATCTGCCTGATACATACAGGAAAGTTCTTCCGCCTGATTCTTACGGGAAAATACAACACATCTGCTTGATACATACAGGAAAGTTCTTCCACCTGATTCTTACGGCAAAATACAACACATCTGCTTGATACATACAGGAAAGTTCTTCCGCCTGATTCTTACGGGAAAAGATAACACATCTGCCTGATACATACAGGAAAGTTCTTCCGCCTGATTCATACGGGAAAAGAAAACACATCTGCCTGATACATACAGGAAAGTTCTTCCGCCTGCTTCATACGGGAAAAGATAACATTGGATATAGCTTTATAGCCTATTCGCGGTAGTAGCTACCTCCACTGGTGATATTCTAAAAATAACTGCCCGACACCCGTTTCGAATACAAGTGACCTCTTCGGAAAATTCTGATTCATGAAACCCTAAAATGCTGTCGCGACAGCAAACCTGAAGAAAACACTTCGCTGGTCAGACAAGAGAAACTTCAGCCAGTAACTCTGTGGGGAATAATGACAAGAACTGCATCATCGCATGTCTCACGGCGAGACCTCGATCGTCCGATAATGGATCTGAACTATAACTTCATACTTCCGCTGAGAAACACACCTGAAAGCAAAAGGTTAACCAACCTGATTTATGTTTCAAAAATGCATATGTTTGGCAATGGCGCAATGCTCCATACGGCATGGAAATGTTACGCGTTTTTGGGTAGATGCAAACATGATAATGTATGCAAATGCAAATGCAGGTTCAGGTTGCTGGGGAAAAGCTCTGACAAGCTTGCTTCAACACGGCTGTTGAGAGCAAATACCACCCTGTTGGGGCTGAACGGATATCGCAAAGTATTCTGGCAAAATAAATGCCGAAAATACAACCAACTCTGCCAGGGAGAGATTACACCTCGATTTCCACTGGGAGGAAAGAACAACCTGCTGGGAAGATTATCTCAGCTAGGGGAGAATCAACCCTTCTGGGGGACAACTGTCTGGGTACAGTTTACGAACTCGGAACTACCACTCCGTTGGGTATAACCATCCTGACGAAGGCATGACGACCTGTGGGGAGAAAGGAAATCATCCTTGGTGGGGATAATCCTGCTGAACTTACCATCTTGGTTATGCGCCATGGAAATCCTCCCTGCTGGGGATTGAATGCGCACATCTTCGACTCTCTGGGGGATATAACCTCTGCATGGGACACTGATTTTGTCTTGCTGGGGTTACCCGTGGGGGATAAGCTGCGACTAGCTGGGGAGAGTGATCCCTCTTCAGTATGGGATAACATTATTTCACCATCTGGGGATGAGACGCGACCTGCATGGGTATTAGCATCAAATCCTTCTTCCAGGGTCTCTGGCTGGGGCCACCATTTTCTGATCGTTCGCTTCAAAGGTGAGAACCCTGCAAAACACAAATGAGACAAGACAAATCTATACAACCAAATCTATTCGGGTTAGTATCCGTGACATTACTTCAGTCAATTCGAAGTTTTAGCAATTATTGGCAAGGGCCAGCAAATTTATGCACATGCAAGTTCATCGGAACATTGGCGTTTTCCACATACAAAACAGTAAAGCACAAACATCAAATACTGAATAACATGTTTTATTGATAACAGGCCCCTGAATAGGCAGAGTTTTGTACACTTGATGCAACTCCTGAAAAGAGGAAGTTACGCACACACACATACATATATGCACAGGAAGCATAAATAAAATACAAAACAATATTTGTATACTGTCGGCAACGTGGTACAGACAAACATCGCGAGCTGATCCTCCTATGACTCGCCTGACTCTGGCGCTTTCCCGACATTCAATTTTCGGAAGAGATTGTGTCGGATAAACGAACCCTTAGGTACTCCCAAACCACTAAGCAATGTTGTATCATATCCGGACCGCAGTCGATTGCTTTTTCAATCCCTAACTTTTGCGTGAATCGCCCTTTGCGGGTTTTCAATTCACCGGGATACCCTTTTTTGCCGAAGTGGCCCAATGCAGGTTTTCGACTTCGCGGGTGTACATCTTTTCAATTTTATCCCTAACTTTTGCCCGAACCTTTTATTCATTTTTTACGGTTCGCCAGGATGCCCCATTTTTGCCTGGACTCTCTTTTTACTGTCCAGCGGGTCACTTTCAAGCAAAGTATTTTTTAACTGCGTCCGAATTCATAGGAGATGTAAAGTCTTCACCATCCATGGTGGATAGTAGCAAGGCTCCTCCAGAGAAGACTTTCCTGACAACGTAGGGCCCTTCGTAGTTAGGGGTCCATTTGCCCCTGTGATCTGTTTGTGGCGGGAGAATCCTCTTCAGCACAAGGTCGCCCGTCCAAAAGCTTCGAGGGTGTACCTTCTTATCGTATGCTTTCTTCATTCGGCGCTGATACAACCGACCGTATGCGAGAGAAGCTAGCCTCTTCTCATCCATTAAACTGAGCTGATTTAGTCTATCTTTAACCCATTCTGCCTCGTCGAGTTGGACATCTCGTAAAACCCTCAAGGAAGGAATCTCAACCTCCAACGGTAACGCTGCCTTCATTCCGTATACCAATGAGAAAGGAGTTGGCCCGGTTGATGTGCGTACTGTCATACGATAACCGTGCAAAGTGAAAGGTAGCATCTCGTGCTAGTCCTTATACGTCACAACAATCTTCTGAACAATCTTCTTTATGTTCTTATTGGCCGCTTCAACAGCGCCATTCATCTTGGGTCGGTAAGGAGAAGAGTTGTGATGCTCAATCTTAAAATCCTGGCACAGCTCTTTCATCATCTTGTTATTCAAATTCGAACCGTTGTCGGTGATGATTCTCTCAGGGATTCCATATCTGCAGACAAAATCTCGCTTGATAAATTTGGCAACCACTTGTTTGGTGACATTGGCATATGTTGCTGCTTCCACCCACTTGGTGAAGTAATCAATTTCCACCAAAATGAACTGGTGTCCGTTGGATGCCGTAGGTTCAATCTTCCCGATCATATCAATTCCCCACATCGAGAACGGCCACGGTGACGACATCACATTCAGAGGACCTGGGGGTACGTGGACCTTGTCCGCATAAATTTGGCATTTATGACACCTCTTTGCAAACTTGAAACAGTCTGTTTCCATAGTTAGCCAGTAATACCCTGCCCGCAACAATTTTCTCGTCATAGCATGCCCCCCCAGCATGTGTACCAAATGTACCCTCATGTATCTCTTCTATGAGCAACTTTGCTTCTTTCTCGTCTACACATCGTAGCAACACCAAGTCGTGGTTTCTTTTGTATAGGACACCGTCAGGATTCAAATAGAAACTGCAGCCAATCTCCTGAGAGTCTTCTGATCTCGACTGGATGCCCCAGCCGGATACTCCTTGTTCTTCAGGAAATTCTGGATGTCAAAGTACCAGGGTTGACCATCGGGAACCTCGTCAATGGCAAATATGAATGCAGGCCTATCAAGCCGAGAGATAACAATCCAGGGAACCTCGTTCCAGAAGTTAACTTATTACATGGAAGACAATGTCCCCAAGGCGTCAGCCATTTGATTTTCTGCTCGCAGTACGTGATGCAATTCCACCTTGTCAAAGAAAGGCAACAATCTCCTTGCATAATTCATATATGGTATCAAATTGGGCTGACGTGTCTCCCATTCTCCTTTAATCTGATTCACCACTAGAGCTGAGTCTCCGTATACATCCAGATGTTTGATTCGCAAATCAATAGCTTCTTCCAGACCCATGATGCAAGCCTCATATTCAACCTCATTGTTGGTAACGGGAAAGGTCAATCGGGTAGTAAAGGGGATGTGCGGCCCCTGAGGAGTAGTGATAATCACACCTATTCTGCTACCATAGGAGTTTACAGCTCCATCAAATATCAACTGCCATTTGGAACCCAGCTCTGGTCCTTCGTCCGGCAACGGTTCTTCACAGTCTTTCATCTTCAGGTACATGATATCCTCGTCAGGAAAATCAAACCTCATCGACTGGTAATCCTCAACAGGCTGCTCCACAAGGTACTCTGACAAAACACTACCTTTAATAGCCTTTTGCGAGACATACTGAATATCATATTCGGTTAACACCATCTGCCATCGGGCAATTCTTCCGGAGAGTGCTTGCTTACCAAAAACGTATTTGATTGGATCCATCTTTGAAATTAGAAGGGTTGTATGATTCAACATGTATTGCCTCAAACGTTTGGTGGCCCAGGCTAGCGCGCAACACGTTTTTTCGAGCATTGAGTAACGGGACTCACAGTCGGTAAACTTCTTACTCAAGTAGTAAATTGCATGCTCTTTACGTCCAGTCTCGTCGTGTTGACCGAGAACACAACCCATACTTTCCTCAAGAACCGTCAAATACATAATCAACGGTCTCCCAGCTACTGGGGGTATCAAAACAGGAGGTTCCTGCAAGTATTCTTTTATCTTGTCGAACGCCTTTTGACAATTTTCATTCCAGGTCACAACCTGGTCCTTTTTCAACAACTTGAATAACGGCTCGCATGTCGCAGTTAAGTGAGATATGAATCGGGCAATATAGTTCAACCTCCCTAAAAATCCACGGACTTTTTTTTCTGTTTTAGGCGTCGGCATTTCTTGTATTGCTTTTATTTTCGCAGGATCAACCTCTATTCCTTTTTCGCTCACGATAAACCCCAGCAGTTTACCCGATCTCACCCCGAAGGTGCACTTGTTAGGGTTCAGTCTCAACCTGAACTTCCTAAGCCTCTTGAACAGTTTCAGCATATTAACCAAATGTTCCTCCTCCGTCTGGGATTTGGCAATCATATCATCAACATAAACCTTGATCTCTTTATGCATCATGTCATAAAAGAGAGTCGTCATAGCGCGTTGATATGTTGCCCTAGCATTCTTCAATCCGAAGGGCATCACTTTGTAACAAAATGTTCCCCAGGGAGTAATGAAGGTAGTCTTCTCCATGTCTTCTTGAGCCATTTTGATCTGATTATAGCCTGAGAAGCCATCCATGAAGGAGAATACAGAGAACTGAGCAGTGTTATCAACCAGCACATCGATGTGAGGAAGTGGAAAGTCATCTTTCGGGTTCGCCCTGTTCAAATCACGGTAGTCTACACACATTCGCACTTTACCGTCTTTCTTTGGCACTGACACAATATTAGCGACCCATGAGGGATATTTTGTAACAGCTAGGAAACCAGTATCCCACTGTTTTTGAACTTCCTCCTTGATCTTCACAGCCATGTCCGGTCTAGTTCTTCGGAGTTTCTGCTTAATGGGCGGACATTCCTCTCGCAGTGGCAGACGGTGAACAACCATATCCATATCCAACCCAGGCATGTCCTCGTATGACCAAGCAAATATATCATTGTACTCCTTGAGCATCTCAACCAACCTTTGCTTGATGTCGTTCTGCAGTGCAGCCCCTATACGGATGTTTCTCACAACCTCTTCCGACCCCAAATTGATAATCTCAATGACCTCCTCATGAGGCAAAATGATTCTTTCTTCTTGTTTCAATAACCAGGTCAACTCTTCTGGTACGTCGCCATCTTCGACAATCTCTTCCTCAGCCTAAAATACCGGGTGCTCGAAGTCGAAATGAGTCATAGGCGGTTCATAGATGTCATCTGAAATAGTAATCCTGCAAAGGAAATGGTTAAATGCTTCAAAACGCATACAAAGCAAATAACCACGTTGCCATTTTATTGGAAAAGATAAAAACAGGAAAAACATGGATCACAACATTTGTATATGAAAACGCCTTTATTTCATGATTAAACAATGTAATCTACATAACCAAATGGCCCTAAGCAAAATCACTATGCCCCGGGTAGGACACAGGATTATTCAACAATTAAGAAAACAAATCATTACTGTTTAGTTGTCACAGGAACAGTTTCCCGGATAGACCAATTGCAGAGCCTTTGTCCTGGCACGCTTGGCTTGATCCACGCGTCCATATCACAGTCGCTTTCTCCTTCCTCAGAATCGGAAACAGCGTTGATAGTCTTGAAGCTCACCCCGCATGGCGTAATGGTTATTGGCCCTCTGAACTTGGGCGTTCCTGAAGAGGATGCCGATGACGAAGGATGATACCCAAGCCCGAACCTGTCATTCTTCACGGGAATATTCAACACCTGACCCCAGCCCTTGGTTTTGCCTGGCTGCACTAGAGCTTGAGCCTCTTTGTACGATGACACCGCTACATCTGATACTTTACTTGGTACCGAAGCTTTGTCTTTAATTCGTAATCCCTCGAAGGCTTGACAGGGTGTTTCATATATTTCGCCGTCGACCTCGACATATTTGAACAAAGACAAATGGCTAACCAGAATATCTTCTTCTCCACAAACAGTGACGACACTATCCCCGACCATATACTTCAGCTTCTGGTGTAACGTGGACGTGACTTCCCCGGTAGCATGAATCCATGGGCTCCCCAGAAGGAAACTATACGCTGGCTGGATGTCCATTATATAGAATTCAGTTTCAAATATTTCCGGCCCCACCTGCAACGATAACGTTATCGATCCAAAAACTGACCTTCTCGTTCCATCGAACACTCTCACCACTAAATCACTGGGCGTGCAGATAATCCCCCTGATATCCAACTTCATCATGGCTTTCTTCGGTAGCACATTCAGGGAAGATCCAGTGTCTACTAAAACATGGGACATGACCGTGCCCCGACATTCGACTGACACATGCAATGCCATATTGTGCTCTCGCCCTCTCGGAGTTAAATCAAAGTCTGTGAAGCCCAAACTGTGCCCCACATTGACATGTGCCATCACCCCTTCTAACTGATTCATAGAAACCTCTTGAGGAACAAACGACGTGTCTAGAATCCTCAGCAAAGCGTTCCGATGGGCCTCGGAACATAACAGCAATGATAGGATGGAAATTTTTGACGGCGTTTGCTGGAGGTGCTCAACGATCTTGAAATCACTTTTACGAATGAGCCTCATAAATTCCTCCACATCCTTAAGTGACGTTTCCTTTTCATTCGACTGAGAAGGACCACCCTCAACTACCTTGGCTTTACCCTTGGCTAATCTTTCCGCCTCTAGCTCGGGTGACGTGAAGATTCTTCCGCTTCTGGTCATACCCCCTGTTCCGACGACATTATCTACAACCCCAGTTGGTTGTCCCTTGACTTCAATTTTCTTACCGTCGCAATATACCTCCAACCCGTAAGTCCATGACACTGCTTTAGTACTCTCAAAAGGGAATGGTCCTGCTTTAGTAATCATGATCGTCGGCCACCCGGCGGACGCCGTTATCGTTATGGTTTTCCTCGGAATCGTTATTGTAGCAACATCGTTCAGCTCATCACACAACGCCTCTACAGGCTTTTCAACCTCGGTTCTATCGAATTGCAAGGTACCTTCATCCATCAAAGCCTGAATACCCTGCTTTAACTCCTTACAACCCTCTGGCTGTATCCAACAATCCAAACAAAATTCGTCACACCCCGGGAATACACCCCCTCTTAACAACCTGCTTTTAATCTCACCCAATGGTGTCTTCAGCTCATTGACATCCGTCACTAGATTCAGATTCTACTCTGTCAGAATGGCATTTTCCCCATGGTTGGGCATAGGCTGTTGTACTATATTTGGACCCGCCTGTCCAAAGTTAATAGCTTTGCTATCCAATAAATCCTGAACTTTATGTTTAAATGCCTGACAAGATTCTTTATCATGCCCGGGCGCCCCAGAATGAAACTCGCAATGCTTGTTGGCATCATATCCGTAAGGAAGTATTGCCCCAGTAGGTGGTGCCAAAGTCCTCTTTTCAACCAAGTTCAACCCTAACAAGGTCTGGAGGAGTTCTGCATACGTAGAAGGAGGTGCTTCAAATACTCTTTTCGCTCTCGCATTCTGTACCCTTCTCTGGCTAGGATTTTGTCCTTGCTATTGCTGTGGTTGTTGTTGTTGTTGCTGCCTCTGTTGAGGAAAAGGGATAGTGACGCTAGCTATTTGTTGCGGCTGAACATACTGATGTCTTCCTCTGCCGCTGCCCCTGCCACCAAACACGGCGCTAGAATCACCTTGTCGTCTACCACCAAATGCTTTTCTGGCACCTCCTGTTGAAGTAGACTCACTTGCTTGGAACCTTCCCACTTTAATCCCGTTCTCAATCATCTCCCCCATAAGAATCAGATCTGAGAAACTGCTCAATGACACACTAAACAATTTTTCATAGAACACCCCCGTAAATGTCCCAATGAACATATCATTCATTTCCCTTTCAATTAAAGGAGGATGCACCCCCGCTGCCATATCGCGCCACCTTTGCGCATACTCTTTAAAGCTTTCACCGTTCTTCTGTGACAATCCCTGCAATTGGACCCGGTTCGACGCCAGATCGCTGTTGTATTTGTAGTGGGTCACGAAAGCATCAGCCAGTTGCTTCCAGGTTTTAATCTGCGTGGGTTCCAGCCCCATATACCATTCAAGTGAAGGTCCGGATAAGTTGTCCTGAAAGAACTGCATGAGCATTCTTTCATCATCTGAATACGCTGACATCCTTCTGTAGTAAGAGCGAACATGGACTTTAGGGCGGGTGTCCCATTTGTACTTGTCAAACGTGGGAGCCTTGAATTTCAATGGCACCCTCAGCCCTGGTACCAAGCCCATCGTAGTCATATCCAAACCGGTGGAGTTCTAATTTACTACCCCCTTCATTTGTTCTTCAAGCATCTTGATCCTCTGCACAGGATCAACAGGTCCTTCAAATCCCATGCCTCTTCCAGAAAAGGCGTCCTCCTGGCAGTCTTCGCCCCAATTCACATTTCCATTTCCATACCCGTCGTAGCCAATGTTGCGACCAAACCCTTGCTGATTGATCATGGGACCTCATCCCCCGGTGCTGAAACCCTGGTTGACTCTAACAGGTCCAAACCCAGTGTTGGCAGGAATCATCCCAGCACCATTCATATTACTAAATCCACCGTACCCTTGGTTAGCATTACCAAGACCGTTATAGCCGAAACCCTGGGTGTTGAAGCCGAATTTCCCGTCCTGATTGACGTAATCAAATCCCTGATCGTTGTAGCCAAAACCATTACCGCCATTGTTGTTACCGCCGCCTTGGTTGGCGTCCCCAAATCCAACATTGTTAACAACAATCTCATTGCCATTCCCTGCGTTGCCGTTGCCAGCGCCAGCGTCATTGTCCCCAACCACAATAGGTGGGGTTACTACAGGTGGGACCACAGGTGTAGGAGGCTCATCCTCCGGAATAGTCTCAACATTCGCAGAATTGTGGTCATTATTGCCATTCCCGTTAGCCCGCGTCAGCAGCGGCTGTACCAAAGTCTGGAGGCTCTCCTGAACAGATTCAACTTCTCGCGAATTTCTTGCATCTCCACTTGGACTTGATCCACGATTCTCTTGCAGTTGTTTCGGGTTGAGTAGCGGTGGACTCTTTGTTCGTCAATCCTGAAAACCTGAAGATGCAGGAAATAAGATACAGATTCAAGAATACCTGGTCATGCAATATGAATGCAAATGCAATTGTGTAAATATGCTACATGTTATATTCCACCCCGATTCTAGTTTCGGAGAGAAGGTCCATCACAACAATGGAGTCCCCATCAAGCAAGCAAGGAATCAGAAAATCCTCGTATATAAGCAAATGCCAAGAGGCTGAGTACAATAGTACAACTGAATACAACTGAATAGACCTCGGCCAACAAGCCTGGCGATGGTCAAAAATACAAGTGCAATCAACAGCAAGGTAAAGATAAATCAGGCCAAATGGCGTGCTCTGACGTCTTCCAATATCCTCAACGTCTCTGAATGCCCTAGTCGGGAGATCAGCTCCTGTATCAGTAAGGCATGCCGCTCGGTAGTGGATCTCAGCTTTTTGGCATCGTCCTGGTAGGTTCCTTTGCTCGAGCTCTCGTCAAGTTTACACCTCTTGGAACCGGCATTCTCTTCATAACCTCTCGGCTTCTCATCAAGGTCCCTTACTCTACGCTCAGCAGCGCTTCTAAGTGATGTCTCTTCGGTAATCTTTGCGTCTTGGGCTCTAATCTGTGCCTCTAGCGTGGCAATCTGCAGCTTCAGTTCGTCTTCATGCTCCTTCCGCTTGGTAAGCGTGGTATTCCATAATGCTTCCCACTTGGTGATACGGGCATAAGCTTTGCTTAAAAGTTCCTTCTTTGAAGTAAGCACCTTGCTAACACCGTTCAAGGATATTCCCACTTTTTCTTTCTTGTTGGTCTCTTCCGTCAGCTCCGATCCCAACCTGTTAATCAATTCAGTTTGTTCCTTCACAGTGAAGGTGGCTTAATTCTTCTCACGACGTAACTGGAAGATCTCTTTCTCTAACTCATCATTGGCTTTCTTCAGTTCTTTGTTTTCAGCCAATAATCGGTTGTACTTCTCACTCTCTTCCGAAGTAGGTACCTCAATCATGGGACGATACAAGGGTTCCACAGCAGGATAAGGCATCAAGGGAGTACTAGCTCTCTCATGAATCCAAGCCAAATAAGGATCATAAGCTCTTCTGTTGCTCTTACCGAGCAAAGCTTTCCCTCTCTTATGGATGTTAGCCCATGCATGCCTTAATCTGATCAAAACAGCCGTGTCTAATAAGCCTGTGAGATACAAAGATTCCTGTATCTCCTTCTCAATGGGAGCGTCCCCCAAAGCATAACCGAACTGTCTTACTAGCAGTGAAGAGTTATAGTTGATACATCCTTTCCGTCCAATCAAGGGGACATTCGGAAAGCCACTGCAACTATATATAATATCAGCGCCCAGTATACTCCGATCAAACCAAATGATATTCTCAAGAGACAGCCCCATCAACCAGGAAGACCAATCCGAAGTATCAACAGTATCAACAAAAGGCCCTGTCTTTGGAAGATGCCCTTGGAACCACTTGTACAAGAGAGGAAGACATCAGGAAACATTCTTGCCACGATGTTTCTCATTCTTGTAGTGAATAGAATGATAAACATCGCCCAAGAGAGTAGGAACTGGATTCTTCGAGGCAAGAATCAAGAAGGCATCTGAGTCGACAAAATCTAGCACATTAGGAAACAAGACAATCCTAGAGATGCAGACAGCTAGAATAGCACTGAAGGCAACCCAACATCCACTCTTCGTGCACTGTGTAGCCTTCTCAACCAGGACAGACAGGTGAAAACCATACGCTCCGTTCATCTTGACCAAACCTCCGGGGAACTCAGAAGCGTCTGAACTAACAATCTTCGCGAGTGTAGCTAACTCAGGCTCAGTGTCAATATGTACGAAAGGCATCTAATCTAGCACGGGAACTCCCAACATAGCAGAATACTCCTCCAAAGTGGGTGCCAGAATATAGTCGGGAACTAAGAAGCATATCAGCTGCGGCTCATAAAACTGCATCAAAGTATACACCCCAGTCATCTCAAATGCGGAAGGGCTGTACAACAAACTAAGCAATCTCCCATAGGATACCCTGAACTCAGACCTCACTCTATCATCTGCTAGAGCAACCAATCCCAGCAAGGAACTGATATCAGGTGAATGCAACCGATAAGCAACTGTCTTCTTCAGGGACTCCATGTCTGGCTAGAAAATATACTAGAATCAGAGGGGAATGATCACCTGCAACATAAATACATGTTAATGAAATGCATACATGAAAATGCACATGCATATGCAAACAAGGGACCAAGTGCAATGCTGATGAACTGTGCTGCTTTGTAATGAAGCCTTGAGAACCATCAAATCTTCATCTCAAACCAAACCCACCACTCAAATGAACCCTGTAACCACATCTCACTGACAGAAATGAACCAGGTGCTCTGAGGTCAAAGGTTTCCTGCAAACAACCCTACCTACCCCTCATAGGTGTGAACTTAACTCGCAGACGAGGTACAGCATCCTATGCGGGTTCAACGTCACAGACTTTCAAGAGCGATGATACGATACCCAAAAGGTGTGGCATCATCATCCCTTGAAGCGGCCTCACTTAGTTGAATCCCAATTGATAGGTCCCCAGAGTCGACAATCCTCGGGTCAGACAACTTGTCGAGCCCTAAGGGCCAGGCAAGAAGCATCAAAGAGAATCTCGTCCGAGCGTAAATTTCACGGGTAGCTGGTGCGAGCTAAGCAAGCAGGCTAACCACTACTCTCTACTTCTAATTCTATGTGTTACCTCAAGCCCAGGTCCGGCTTATCTCTCAACAGATTACCTCCTCCCCACAACAGCAATAACAATATATAGCTGATAATAAAATGCAGAAAGTAAAGATAGAAAAGTAAATCTATACAACATGCACGACGGGAAAACAAACGCTAGGATTGACTCGCATAGGGGATATTCCTGTCCCCAACCAAGTCGCCAGCTGTCGCTACTGCGAAAATCGGCGCCGGCTAAACAGAAGAGTCGCCACCGTGCGTTATTTAGCCCAAAGGAGGGAAAGGAAACGCTCGAAGTAAACCTAATGCAAAGACGGGAAAGGAATGGTCATCGCAACCAAATCCTGGATTCGGGAGTCGGTTACGCAATGGGAAGGTATTAGCACCCCTCACGTCCGTCGTACTCGACGGGATCCACGCTTGTTTTCGAGTACGAATTGTTATTCTATCTACTCTACAGGTCTGAGGTTAAAAGAAAATAAAATGACTCGGCAAAGTATCGCACTTTATGCCTACGTATTCCCGTCTGGAACGAGAAATCAGAGTCAACGTAGTTCGCCTACCTACGGGAAAGGAGGGGAAGGTTGCTCGCTAGGATACGGCATCCTATGCCTACGTACTTTCATACAGCATGAAAGATCAGAGCAAACGTAGTTCAGGCTACGGAAGACACATATTTGCCTGACTGTTTTTTAGATCCTTCTGAAAAGGTTTTCTCCTGATTACGGGTCCAAGCGGACAAAAATGACACTTTGATGTTTGTTTTCAGTCTTTTACGCAAGAACTGTTTTTTATGGTGTTTGCGATCTCTGACGCACTAGAGACTATGATTTGAGGGTGACTACATCGTATGTCACCCTACGGGTAACACACTAAGCAATCAGGTTACTGAAGAGTGGCCCTTCAGCAACCCTCTCTCAAATAGATTAAGGCTCGTAGCGTACGACATCGATTATCGTTATTACTGTGTTTTGAATTGTTTTGAGATGAGAAAGAAGTCTAAAAACCTAGGGTTTGAAAAGGGAATCAAAACTCCCCTAATGTTATCATGCATAGATTACGACCTAATGTCTGTCATAATTCCCTCCTGCATAGAGGAAATCAGAGATCCTAGGGGACAAACGGAAAAGAAACAGATATACAGTAAACAGTAAAATGCATAAGATGCAGCAATACAAGCGAGGCAAGGGAGTCCCACTCAACCCCGAACCTGGGAAAACAATAGGCAAAGTGAAGCAGCTTCACTTCAAACCTAAGGGGCAAGCTGAACAAGCCAACAAACAATACAGAAAAAGAGAATAAAACCCAACACCAGCTCTGACAGCAACATCAGCTCCTACAATAAGCAGCTCTGACAGCTACAGTTGATCAATAGCAACAAGGTTAACAGTAACAACTTCTCCCAGCAATACCCCATCTTCACTCTTAAATGATCCCCAAGCTTTAGATAAGCTCCTGTCTTCAGAAATCTCCAAGCTCTGGCAAGCAATAGACCCCAATCAATGGACAGCTTTAATTAGCAGCAAAACCCTAATCTTCAACAGATACCAAGCTTTGACAGGCACAAGCTTCATCTTCACCAACCTTCAATGAACTTCATCTTTAATAGGCTTCCATCTTCTAGGCAAACACTCACAGGAGAGAATCAACTAAGAGATGAAGTTGAGATGCTAAGAGGCTTAATGATAACCCAGGGAAATCACTAAGATCTTATCATAGCAAGTGAAAGGTATCCTCAAGGTTTTACCCAATCAAAGCCTGCTCTACATCCCCCCTAAGGAGAGATGGAACTTCTTTGGGGGACCTTGTGTCATAGGATGGAATAGAGGCACAAGAATCTCTCTATATTTGGCAAAAGAAATCAGTCTACCTTAAAGCTCTTCCTATATCTCCTATCTCCTAAGTCTTCAGAAGCAACCTTCCAGGAAGAGGATCTTCATGCTCCAAGCTTCATCCTTGGTCTCCAATCATCCTCAAAGTCTCCATAAGCTCCAACAAGCAAAACCCAAGCCCCACACCCAGTTGAAATGCCCAAAACCCAACAAATAAAACAACATCCCAAGAGGGAAACACACCAATAACAACCAATTTGCAAAAATCAGATAAAATGGAAATGCTCATCATAAATCCTATATTAATTTCTAAGGGACCCTAACTATGTACCCTATACTCCACATAAACCCCAAGGCCTAAATCAACTATTAAACCCCACAACTATGTGTCAAAATTACCCCTATGTGTTGAAAAACCCTAATCCTAACACCCTAAAGTTCATTACTTAAAACTAACCTAAATTTCATTATAAAAATATGAGAAAAATCTCTAAGGGAGCACGGGTCTCTAATCTAATCAATCCAACAAGAATCAACTCAAAAACATTCACCAATTTGTCATACTAAATTCAGCAAAATAAGGTATCAAACAAATGCACAATAAAATCAATAAAATTGCAAAATATGCCAAAAATATAAAATGCAAGGAATTAATATTTTTATTGTTTTTATTAAATTCTAGAAACCCTAAGGAAAATAGAGAAAAAATTCTCATCCAAAAATGTTCATTTTTCAATTAGTTATGATTTTTTCAATTAACCTAAAATAATATGTGAAATGAAAGAAAAATAAAAGAAAATGGAAAAGATGCGTGTCAAATAGCAATTAACTGAAGTTTAAAACACCAGATAGGCCTAGAGGGAGGTGCGTATAGCCAGACGCGCTAGGCCCAATACCAATTGCTACCAGAAAACTTCCTATGATCATCTACATGCTATCCAACCACCTAAAACCTATTGAACATGCACATATCAAGCCATGGATTGAAGATTACATACCTGTGATTTCTTGATGAACAGACCACTCAAACCTTCAAACCAATCTTCCACAAGCTCCAGATTCCTTCACTAGCATATAACCAAGCTTCTGTATGCAAAAAGATGAATTGAAATGGCTTGAATCTTGGAATCCGATTCTGAGTTTCAGGTTGAGAATTTTAGATGATAACACACGATTCTTCCACGATCTTGGCTAGAAATCTATCTGGAATCAATCACCAACACATGATCAAGCTTCTGAGTGCAAGAATTTGGATTGAAACCTCTCCAATTGGTGTAACCGATTTGGATTTGCAAGCTATGAACTCAATGTTCAATCTCTCCAATCTCTCTCAATCTCCACCAACCAATGCTTTGGATCACTTCTAAATCTTATATAGAACATGAATGAAGGCTCTAGAATCTTCTGGAAAGCTCTAATGAGAAATTCACCATCTCTTGCTCTTGAAAATGTCATGAGAAATTCACCTATGGCAGCTGAGTTTCAAGCTTGCTTCAATGCCTCATTCTGATCCAAATTCTCACCACATGACATATTGAATGTATTGGCAAGGACTAAGGCTTTGGTTGTGCTCTAAAAAGAGGTTTTGCAATTGTTACTTATGATGTAAGTAACCATTTTTCAAAGGAAGTCATTGAATTAATCCTCAACTCAAAATTGTGACAATGTAATTGTTTTCAAAATGTGTTTTCCAATCAAATTGGTATGTCATATGGCTTGGTTTGGACCCATAGCTCAAAAATCCCAATTTTCAACCTTGGTTCATTTAAAATTCACCCTTATTTTAGGCCATTTTTGTGATTTTGTGGAGCAAACCAATCCAAGTTCTCATGACCTCTTACCAAGCCTAAAAACATCATTTTAAGCACATCTCATGTTGAACATTTTTCCATTTGAAGAGTGGAAGATGGAGATTTTGACCTATGTTGAAAAATGACCTGTAATCATTAATACCCAAAATACCCCTGGATTGCCAAGACCATAACTTGAGTTCCACAAATCTTCTTGAAGACTTCTAGTACTCAAATTAAAGCTAAGATCATGATCTACAACACTTATGTTGGCCAAGAACCCATTTCAAAACCCCTTGATGGGAAAAAGTTGCTTGGAAATAAAGGGACTTTCACAGATAAATTTCAGTGTCCTCTGATGACCCATAACTTGCAAGAACCATAACTTGAGTTCTACAAATCTCCTTGAAGAATTCTAGTACTCAAATTAAAGCTATTCAGAAGCTCTACAAGTTTCATGTAGACCAAGAATCCATTTGAAACATGAATTTTGACTTATCTGGCTTGGAAGATAGGCCTAAATAAGGGGATTTTACACTGAAACCCTAATTTGGTAACTCCTCCTCCTCTTGATCCTCTTTGATCTATCCTTGGCACAACACCATACATGTATAAACATATCAATTCATGAATCCCACAACCTCCAATTAATCCTTGATGCTCTTCAATCACTCAGTTGACCTAGGGTTGACCCAGATGAAACCCTAGTTGACTGCACTTCAACTGTGGCTCTTGTACTTGAACCAATGACTTGTCTCATCATCAATGTGACCCCCTAGACATCTCATAAGCTTTGTACACCTTCCATACCCTCAATTCACAGCTCATTGATGACCCTCAATACACCTCAGATTAGGAGAGAAATCCACTGGTTGACCCTCAAACTTCTCAAAGCTTCAACCCCTTTCTTGATGACTTGGATGGTCTTAAGCTTGAATAAAAAACCCTTGATGTGCTTCTTTAGATAAGAATGGCACTTGATCCCCTGTTGGATGACTTGCTATGCTATGCTATGCAAATGATTAGATTATGTACATGATTTAATATGCAAATGATAATGCAATTGAAACATAAATCAAATGAAATAGGTTGAGAAAATTTTAGGGTGCAACAATATTCGACCTCATTGTTGGTAACTGGAAAGGTCAATTTGGCAGTGAATGGGATGTGCGACCCATGCGGAGTAGTAATAATTGCCCCTATTCCACTTCCATATGAATTGACGGCACCTTCAAATATCAATTGCCATTTGGAACCCAACTCTGGACCTTCATCCGGCAACGGCTCCTCACAGTATTCATTTTTAAATGCATGATATCCTCGTCAGGAAAATCAAAACTCATCGACTGGTAATCATCAATTGGCTACTCAGCTAGGTATTCGGACATAACACTACCTTTAATAGCCTTTTGAGAAACATAATGAATATCGTATTCTGTCAATACCATCTGCCATCGGGCAATCCTTCCGGAAAGTGCTTGCTTTTCAAACACGTATTTGATCGAATCCATCTTTGAAATTAGCATGGTTGTATGATTTAGCATGTATTGCCTCAAACGTTTGGCAGCCCAGGCTAGCGCACAACACATTTTTTCGAGCATTGAGTAACGGGACTCACAGTCTGTGAACTTTTTACTCAAGTAGTAAATCGCATGCTCTTTACGTCCAGTCTCGTCATGCTGACCGAGAACACAACCCATACTTTTCTCAAGAACTGTCAAATACATAATCAATGGTCTCCCGGCTACTGGGGGTATCAATATTGGAGGTTCCTGCAAATATTCTTTTATTTTTTCAAAAGCCCTTTGACAATCTTCATTCCAGGTCACAGCCTGATCTTTTTTCAACAACTTGAATAACGGCTCGCAAATGGCCGTTAGATGAGATATGAACCGGGCAATGTAGTTCAACCTCCCTAAAAAACCACGAACTTCTTTTTCTGTTTTCAGCGTTGGCATTTCTTGTATTGCTTTTATCTTAGTAGGATCAACCTCAATTCCTTTCTCGCTCACAATAAACCCCAATAGCTTACCAGATCTCACCCCGAAGGTGCACTTGTTAGGATTCAGCCTCAGCCTGAATTTCCTAAGCCTCTTGAACAATTTCAGAAGATTGACCAGATGCTCTTCCTCCGTCTGGGATTTGGCAATCATATCGTCAACATAGACTTCGATATCTTTATGCATCATGTCATGAAAGAGTGTCGTCATAGCTCGCTGATATGTTGCCCCAACATTCTTCAAACCAAAGGGCATCACTTTGTAGTAGAACGTTCCCCACGGGGTAATAAAAGTTGTTTTCTCCATATCCTCCGGCTCCATCTTTATCTGATTATAGCCCTAAAAACCGTCCATTAAGGAAAACATGGAGAATTGAGCAGTGTTGTCAACCAGCACATCAATATGAGGAAGCGGAAAGTCGTCTTTTGGGCTCGCCTTATTCAAATCTCGATAGTCCATGCACATCTGCACCTTACCATCTTTCTTTGGCACAGGTACTATATTGGCGACCCATGAGGGATAAGTTGTAACAGCTAGGAAACCGGCGTCCCACTATTTCTGAACTTCCTCTTTAATTTTCACAGCCATATCTGGTCAAGTTCTTCTGAGTTTTTGCTTAACCGGCGGACACTCCTCGCGCAATGGCAAACGGTGAACCACCATATCAGTATCCAACCCAGGCATGTCTTCGTAAGACCAAGCAAAGATATCACTATACTCCCGCAGCATCTCGATAAGCCTTTGCTTCATATCACTTTGCAGTGCAGCCCCTATCCGAATATTCCTGACAACCTCTTCGGACCCCACGTTGATAATTTCAATTTCCTCCTGATGAGGCAGAATGATTCTCTCTTCTTGTTTCAAAAGTCGAGTCAGCTCTTCTGATAAGTCATTATCCTCAACAATCTCTTATTCTGCTTGAAATATCGGGTGCTCGAAGTCGAAGCGAGTCATAGGAAGTTCGTGATCGGTGTCGTCTGAAATATGAATCTTGCAATGAGAATGGTTAAATGTTTCAAATAATGCAAACAAAGCACATAACCACGTTGCCATTTTATTAATAACCAAAAACAAGAAAACCAAGGATCACAAAATTTGTATGAGAAAAACGCCTTTATTAATGATTAAACAAAGTACACACATAAGCAGGTAGCCCTAAAAACAGAATCACCATGCCCCGGGTAGGACACAGGATTATACAATAATTGAGAAAACAAATCATTACTGTTTTGTAGTCACTGGGACAAGTTCCTGGATAGACCATTTGCACATATTTTGTCCTGGCACGCCGAGCTTGATCCACGAGTCCATATCGCAGTCACTATCTCCGTCTTCAGCATCAGAAATAGCATTGATCGTTTCATAACAGACCCCACCTAGAGTGATCACCACTGGTCCTTTGAACTTTGGCACACCTGATGCGGAAGGTGACGACGTCGGGCGATACCCCAACCCAAACTTTTCCATCTTGATAGGAATTTCTAAGACTTGGCCCCATCTTTTGGTTTCTCCAGCCTGAACCACAGCCTGAGCGTCTTTGTACGAAGACATGGCCACCTCTGGCCCTTTGACGGGAACATGAGACTTGTCCTTGATCTGCAACCCCTCGAAGGCTTGGCATGGCGTCTCATGGATCTCCCCATCCATTTCGACGTACTTGAATGATGAAAGATGACTAACCAAAATGTCCTCCTCTCCGCAAATAGTAACAACAATGTCCCCAACCATGTATTTAAGCTTCTGATGTAGCGTGGACGTCACAACCCCTGCAGAATGTATCCATGGTCGCCCAAGTAAACAGTTGTAAGCTGGATGTATGTCCATGATGTAGAACACAGTGTCAAACACTTCCGACCCGACCTGGAGCGGCAACGTTATGGATCCAAACACCGACCTCCTGGTCCCATCAAAAGCCCTCACGACCAAATCACTTGGCGTGCATATGATTCCCCAGACATCTAGCTTCATCATAGCCTTCTTCGGCAACACATTCAAAGATGATCTGGTGTCCACAAGAACGTGCGACATAACAGTGCCCCGACATTCCACTGAAATATGCAAAGCCATATTATGGTCCCGACCTCTAGGCGTCAAATCAAAATCAGTAAATCCCAGGCTGTGGCCGCATTCACGTGCGCCAGTACCCCCTCAAGTTGATTAACAGTTACTTCCTGAGGTACAAAAGACGTGTCCAAGATTTTCAACAAGGAATTCCGATGGGCCTCGGAA